>PVIJ01012378.1:0-49975 GCA_004024925.1 Scalopus aquaticus
CTACATAATCATTTTTTGCGTGTTGTTTGTGTGATCTGCAAAAATCATTGAGTGTCTGAAGGAGAGGCACAGAGGCTTCTACAAACAGTTGCTGTGAGACATTGAGTTGTATTTTGCAAGAGGGCCAGGCCAGGACTCTTGTCAAAGGTGGCTGACCCCAGAGCATGTGGTGATGTAAAGCCAGCCTGGTGTGTGGGCAGAGCTGCTTGCCACTGAGACTCGCTGCTTTTCCTTCCAGGTACCCTGCTGACTGCTCACTCCCCAACTCCTGTCGCTCCCCATCCAGTCACTGTGCCCACGTATCGGGCCCCAGGAACACCCACTTACAGCTACGTGCCCCCTCAGTGGTGATCACCCTGCAAACGTAAGTGACCAGCGAAGCCTGAGTTGGTTTTTTTCCAGTGGAAAATGGCAGATCTTACCATATACCAAGCACTAATAGAAAAAATGCTACCTGTTCGTCAAGGGCAGTACAGTGGGACTACAAAATAGGAGAAAGGTAGAAACCCTGGGGTCCTGGCTGTGTACACCCCGCACTTGGTTCCTTCTGTGGACTGCGTGCCTCTTGTAGGCAAGAGGTGAGATCTGCGGGAACCAGCACAGTGGCCATCCCTGTCCTCCCTTCCTGGTTCTTGTGGTTGTCATCCTCTGGGGGTCATGTAGCAGAGGAGCCCAGTGTAACTGCTCTGTGTGTCTTCTCCCTAGGTTTGAGGATGGAGCTGTGCAGTCACATCACGGAGGTTACACAGCTGGTGCTGCAGGCCTCGCGCCTCCAACCAGGACTTTCTTCTTAATGCTCTCAACACTTAGCTAAACACTACTATGCCCGGCCCAGCAGGTCCCAGCACCATTAGTCTCCAACTAACTCTGTGGGTTGGTCTTAAAGCAAATCCTGTTTTGTGGGCTGCCTGGCAATTTTTTAGCTAACTATAATGATTAAAAAGGGAGTATTAATCTATTCTGAATCATATCTAGTTGAATGCATGTTTAAAAAAACAAACACAAAAACAAAGCTTGCTCAATCTACCTGCAGTGACTGATGCAAAACCATCATATGCAAAACCCAAAGGAATGGAAAAGTATTTTACAACTTGTATCACTAATGCACTGTTGTAATGTATGCAAAGTCTTAAAGTTATAAGTGTTACCGTGAAATTCTTCATAGAGCATCTGAAATCTCTTAGATGATCCTTCAACCCTTTGGGGTTAATTTGGGTTGCCAGTTGGAGACATGGACTTTTTGTTTTCTGCCATCTGTTTCTTCTGCACTGACAGCACTAGAGGGGGTTACAGGGACCGGAGTGGAGGTAGGCTGCCGCTGCTGGGGTGCAGCCAGGTATCCTTTCCTTTCCACTTAGACTTGCGGGGTTGGTGTAACATGGACATACTTAAAGATGATCATGAAGGATTAGAGTTGTGTGTCCAGTACATCTAGGGGCAAGAGGTGGTTTATGTATCAGCAAAGCAATTTTCTCTGTTACCTAAATTTTTGTTACAAATCCCTTACAGGTAGAGATGATGTTTTCTATATATCGGAGAAGTCCTATGTAGAGCTACATTATTTTCCTGGGATGGAAGATACGTGAAAGAGAAATAGCCATGCTTGGAGAAGGTGTTGGCCTCTCTTTTACTTAGCTTAGAAAGTCATTCCTTTTCTTTTTTCCTGAGAAGTGTTTGAGTCAACTGAAAACATGTAGGCATTTCTGGTCTTTCCTCACAAAGGAGGGCCAGTTTCAGCTTTGTGTTATGAAGAAAGTTGTATATTTAAGGACTATGAAAAGGGAACAAAACCTTATTTGAAATTAGTCATTTCTCACAGAGAGGCAGCGCAGTTGACTTTTTGGCCCTGTCCATGAGATGGCTTTGTCCTGTGAGCCTGTCTGAAGGTCCTGGAGACAGTGTGGGGAGTGGAGGGAAGGGCTGGTGCCTGTTGTTTGTGGACCTCTTCTGCCATCTCTTCTGACAGCTGAGGGTACTCAGTACAAGCAAGCATGGATGACAAGGAGCTGGGCAGTAGAGAATGCATTTGCCTGCCAGAATTTATTACGAAAAGGATTTTGTGTTTAAGATCTGAATTTTGTACATAAGAAATTAAGAAGAATTTTTTGCTTAAATGTGCCCAACTTGTATCGATGGAATTGTGTAGCTGTTCTCAGAGTCAGAGGGGTGGGGGAGGTGAGGGTTTTATTCTCTTTCATCCGTCTGTCAGGCAGGGTGAGTGTGCCCCTTTTCTTCCCCATCTTTGTTTCAGGTGTGGACTTTGGTTGAGGGGGTGGGGCGGGGCTCTGCTCTTCTGTCTCTGGCAGCTAGCTCAGGACTCTGGCGTTGGTTTGGCATTCAGCCCCGATTAGTGACTGGGGCACCTGACCCCTGAGCCTTTGGTGACCTTATTTTTTACAGTAAGTATTCTTTATAATTTTCATTTTCACATTTTCTTTTACAAGAAATTTAGCAATTTTTTTTGCATGGATCATTGTAAACAGATTTCCTTATTCCTAATGTCCATTAGCATAGTGTGTTTGCTGGTAAGTACTTTAAATTGCTTCAGGAGCACTTAATCCATGTGTGTGCGTGTCTGTGTGTGAGTGTGAGTGTGCACGTGTGAGCAGCCATTTGTCCCAGGCACACAGTTTGTCCACTTCTTTAGCTACGTGTTTGTATTTCCATCTGTACTGTGGATGGTCTGTAACATGACTAGGTTCTAAGGATCCCAGGGGCTGAACTGCAGAGAAGTTAGTTTCCCATTTTAGTGACAATAGATTAGGAGAAAATGCAGGATTAGTGTGTGCTTAAAAATAAAAGCCCTAAACAACGAAATGGGAAAAGACACGTGTGTGTGCACGTATGAGACTAGGTGTAAAGGGTGGGGTCATTGGAATGTAGGAGGAAGTTATAAGAAGTTATGGGATGTTTCTTCAGGCTAGCACATGCTGGGTGAGTGTTTCCACGAGCACTGAATTTAAAGGATGTTTTCAAGAGAAGGGTGGGTTGCACCTGCCTCCCCCCATTTACATCAGCTTCATAAACACTTTTTTTCCCCTATAATTTTTTAAAAAATCTTTTTTACCTTTTGTGAAGATGAGTTGGGAGACTTTATCAGATACTTTCACATTTTAGATGTGGGTATCTCTTCAGCTTTGAAACTTGGAGCATAAGCTATCAAATATGAAAGGTAGATCTTGTCTAGCAGTAAGAATCTGGACATAGGGTTAATAACAAAACTTATCAGGTTATAATTTAAGCAACATTTAGTTCCACAAAAATTAAGGAATTGAACTTCTGTTACAAAGTTGCATAATTTAATATTCCAAGCACAATAGTGGAACAATCAGAGAAAAAAATTTTTATGTGTCATTCCTGATTTCAGTCTTTCAGCTGAATTATGTTTCTCTCAAAAGTTGAGACAGGCAAACAAGGACCCAGTTCTTGCAAACATGGACATCATCATGGAATTAAAAAAAAAAATTGTGATGCAACCTCTCGTTTCGTTGGGAGGTCTGTGCTCTCTGCGATTCTTGCTCGGGTCCGGCAGTGACTGAGAGTCATCGAGGAGCAGCGTCCGCACCATGAGCCTGCAGCCTCTGAGCAGTGAAGTCAGTGTCGGGGCCATTTGTGTTAACAGGCACAGGGCGCTTCCAGACATTTCTGTCTTTTGTGTTAACTGTTTTCAGAAGATGCTTGTTGGTATAGTTTTAGGCTTGCCTGTTGCTTTTCTCTGTGTGTTCCTTGAGTGCTATGCAAATGTCATATTTATAGGAGTGAGGGTTCTTGGGTCGGGCCTCTGGTTGGTGCGTGCCCTGCCCTTCTCCAGCTGGGCAAATGCTGCTTGTTCCGTTTGGTGGCGCCATGCTTCATTGAGAGGAAATCTATTCTTAAGGCACTTTGGATGCACGAATACTTGGCAGCACTGACCCTACATGGTATCTGTGAGTGCCTGCTAGTGGTGGTGAAAAGATGGCATGTACCAGAGGAGTCAGTATTGGGGCCTGCTTTAAAAATGAAATCTAGACTTCACCTGTCCTTGGTAAATACTTGGAACCAAGTGTTTCCAGTTGGGCCACCTTGTCAGGCAGTTGGCGGCTGAACATCCCAGTCATTGCCAGTGCGGGCGTTGCTTAGGACAGGGTGCCTGGCTGACCTTCCAGTGGGCACAGAGGCAGTGTGGGCACAAAAGTGTGTGCCCGAAGTGGGAGGCAACTTCTGGTTCCTCTCTCTGGTGCTTTTTTGGGGGGTGAGTGTTCTGTAAAGAGAAGTGTGGTTGGCTGTAGGTGGGCAGACTGCTTAGCTCGCCTCTCTTGCACATCCCAGATGTTTGTGTTTGCCCTGAGCCGTTCATTACTCAGCATGAGCTTTCTGAAGGAGCAGTGGATTTCTGGCTGTACTGCAGAGGACACGTGAAGGAGGGAGTGGTCTTGTCCTTGAGAAAATTGCAGAGTTGCTCTTTCCTGTTTCAGAGACTTGGGCTCTTTCCCCGTTCATTTGAAAAACAAAACCTGTGGGGTAACCTTGAGGCTCCAGGACTAAAGCCAAGTCATGGGGGACAGGGACACGAGAGGCAGGTGTCTGTAGGGACCCCGTGGTGAGCTTGGGAAGGGTTTCCCGTGACTGTGTGTGGGAGGACCCTCAACCCTGCTGGAACCCCCTCCTCCTGTGGGCTCACCCGCTGGTCTCTCTGGGCTCAGTGGTCTGTAGATTGGTTGGGCTGTTCTGAGCTGGCACCCGGCAGGATTGTCATGAGGGCTCCCGGAGAAGACTAGGAAATGAGGTTACTTGATTTTCTTTTAATGATTTTTAAATACTGGGTTTTTTGTTTTGTTTTTTTTTTTGGGTTTTTTTAGACCTGTCTCTTGGTACTTTTTTTAAGCTTGAGTCAAAATTGTCTTCCAGTGTTACAGGCGCCCCTCACCTTTGCATTGAACTTACCATGTCAATCAGTACAAAAGAATGGAACATCCATCCTGAGCCAGTTCCATTATGTGTAAATTCATACTATTTTAATTTTTTATGCAATCTGATGAATAGATCAGCTCAGATTTAAAATTCTTAAAAGCACGTTTATTGTAACAAGAATTGTTATGTATTAATACTGCAGTTTTCAATAAAGATTGACTCGTGTTGCATATTGTGGTTTTCATGATTTCTCCTGTAGGTTTTATCTAAAGGTGGTTTGGCCCGGCTGGAAGGCGTGGTAGCGCCTCTCAAGTTGAGGAAATCCAGGGGGTTCAGGCAGAGCCCTTGTGCCCAGTCCCAGTGACCTTGACAGTGAGCTCGGACATTGCATTGTGGGACTGTTGAGTGGGAAGTGGGGGAGGGTAGCCCCGTTGTTCACCTCGCCTGGTCCTAGGGTCTGAATTCTCCTGGGAAGATACTGTCTTCATTTCCCTGAGGATGGTGAGGCCCAGAAAGATGATGAGCCCTGTCCCCCAAACTGCTGTTTGCTAACTCAGCCAAACATGGAGCCTCGAAGCCCTTAGGGAGGGAGCTGGCTCCCAAGCCCTGGGGTACAGACCTACACCTGGAAGGCAGGGGAACCGAGCCCTGTCCCCAGGCCTCTGAAGCACTAAGCCTCTGCACCCAAACCCTGAGGGCATGACCTGGGAATGGGGTGCTGTGGGGCTCTGTCCTCCCAGTTGAGGGACGGTCTGGGTCTGCTGCACAGGAAGGACAAGCAAGCTGAGGAGACAATGCACAGACGACGACAAAAAACAGTACTCAGCCAGATTCTTTTTTCACAAGTTTCTTTATGAAATTAAATGGTTTCTGACTTGGCGCTTTAGTGCAAGAGTGACTGACTGTACATGCTGCTGAATTCCCAAGGACCGGAGGGTTGGCGCGACACTGCAGCCACAGCCAGGCCATTCTCACAGTACCTTTCTTAGCAGGATTTGGGCATCCCTTAAACCCAGGGTCTGCCAGCCTCTGGGTGGTGGACAGCCCTGGAGGCTGGGCCACAGAATTCAGTCCTTATGGCTTCTCACACGCTCTCGGGGTAAGGCAATCTTTCTGTGTCACTAATAACAGCTCTTCTCCAATGTTAGAAAAACAACAAAATGTAAACAAAACCCAAACCAGATTCAGGAGTGACGCACAGCTACAGGTGGACTGGTCACAAACCCTGACATATGTCACCAACTAGTGTTTTCTTTCCACTAGAAATATATGAGTAAAGTGGGTGCAGGGTGTCTGGTGCCAGGTGGTTGGGGGTCAGCCTGGGCGGGCTCCAGGCCCAGCCTGGGTGTGCGGAAGTGCTTTCCCAGTTCTCCAGGGACGCATGCCGTGTGCTGTCACCACCTGCTTGGGGCCCTGCAGGAAGAGGGCTGAGGGCCCCACAGCCCAGCCTTGTGGGTGGTGAAGGCAGACAAGTCTCTCCTGCCTTCCGCAGAAAATGAGCTGGGGTGACCAGATGTCCACAGAAGAGAGTCCAGAGTGGCCAGTCCTCTCACACTGGCTGGCCGGAGGCCCCAAGAGTCTGGGGGATGTAAGAAGTTCCGACGCTGAAGGTCCCTTCCTCTCCAGCCGGGGTCACCAGTGCACCAGGAGTGGGGTGGAAACCAAGAGCAGGGGCACGGAACTGGCAGGTATTGGTGGCACTGAGCTATGCCCTCACTCACCCTGCTCACTCCCAGTTTGCATTAACAGCAAAGGAGGGCTGGCTGTGGGGGGCCTTGGGGAGAAGCAGCTGGAGGCCGCCTGTCGGCAGGCGCAGGTCCACGGGGTGCTCCGGCTGTGGTACGGCTCACTTGCGGAAGGGCGCCAGGCGGCTGATGCTGTGCCAGAAGGTGGACGGCTTCCGCTTGGGCTCTGCCAGCACCAAGACCTGTTGCTGGGGCAGGCTGGTGGGCAGTGCCAGATGCCTCTGGCGTGTCAGGTAGTAGGGCCGGCCGAGGGCTGGGCAGAAAAGGGGGAAGTCATGGCTGAGGGAGCCAGATGGCCTAGGGCCAAGCAGTAGCCTCTGCTGTGGGGCTGGGGCGGGCCCATGGTAAGCTGGGCGAGTCCTCAGGGAGGGCACCTGCTCCCCTGGGGCTGACACACTAGGGG
This sequence comes from Scalopus aquaticus, assembly GCA_004024925.1. Classification (NCBI taxonomy): domain Eukaryota; kingdom Metazoa; phylum Chordata; class Mammalia; order Eulipotyphla; family Talpidae; genus Scalopus; species Scalopus aquaticus. The sequence goes on from PVIJ01012378.1 coordinate 7,039, forward strand.
ATGGCAGTGGGGATGACCGGGGGCCTGGGAAGGGCAGGGGCCCTGGATCTTCTCCGTGGCACAGGCCCTGAAAGGCATGAAGGTCTCTGGAATGAGGATGTTGGCGCCTCGCCAGGAAGAGCTGCTGCCAGAAAGCAGTCTGGCCCTGGGGAGGGGAGCGCTGTCACTAGTGGCCCACTCGGGGGGCTGGTCTGAGGGACTGAAGGCAAGAATACTCCCTGCGCGCTGACTCGAGCTTCACTGATGATGGCCCCTTATTACCAACCTTTGAGGACAAACACCTGCAAAGGGCGGTGGGCAGCTCTGAGGACCCAGGAGCTAGGTGGCTTGGCTCTGGGGGTCAGAGGCGGATCACGCTCGGCCCAGGCACCGTGATGTGGGTGGGAGTGCCGTCCGCTTACCTCTGGGCTTCCCCGTGGCCTGCTGCTTGTTGGCATTCAGCATGGCCCGCTTCCTCTGCAGCTCCGTGATGGAGAAGCCTAAGTGTGGGGTGGGGTGGGGTGGGCATGAGTAAGAGCCATTTCCTCTGAGCGTGTGGCTGGCTGTGCTCCGGGCCCTGCTTCCCAGCCCTGGTACTGCTGTGTGCCCGCTACCGCCTGGGTGCTTTGGTCCCTCTTGCCACAGGGATTCAACTCTCGGCCAGCCTGGCAGGAGGGCAGCCTTGGGTACCTCTGGGGTCTTCCATGTATCTGCTGCCCTACCTGATCTCCCATCCCAACTCCATCTCCCCACCTGTCCCAGGCCTAATGCTCTTTCCTGCACTGTAGCAGAAGCTCTTCCAGGCACTGCCGAGCTGGCCACACTGAGAGGGGTGCCCAGGGGTCCGTGGACTGGAGAAGCGCCATGAGGAGATGCCCTGCTCACTAGGAGGTACTCTGGAGGCCAGTGCCCACCTTCTCCAGTGTTGTCCCCAACAAGCTGGCAGGTCTATGCCCTGGGGCTGAAATAGTGGGCGGGGGGTGTAGGGGGTGGAGTGGGGAGGCGCCCCGGAGCCTCAGGCTGTGACCCGGCTCAAGGCTGTGCAGACCTTGGCTGTGGGGTGAGGAAGGCTGAGCAGGGGCTCACCTGTCTCCTGGTCCAGCCGCACCTGCTCCCGCTCCCTGGCCAAGGCCTTCAGCCAGCGCTGCTTCTGCTCAGGCTTCCTTGCACACAGTAGGTGGCTTTCCCCGGTGGGGCTGCAGTTCAGCCGGAAGGCATTCTTGATGCTCACGTGAAGGTCTCTGTCCTTCCCGTCCTCTAGATCCACCACCTCCAGGCCATCCATGTCCACTCGGCCCTTGTAGTACAGCATGTCGCGGCGGAGAAGGTCCTGCAGGAGGAGTCCCCTGAGTCCCCGGCCCTGTCCAAGCCTGGCCCTTCCTCCCCAGTCCCCATCACTGGAAGGGCTGCACACCCGCCTCCCAGCGGATGGTGAGCCCCCAAGGGCAGAGCCTCCAGTGCGGCCCCTAACTGCTGAAGCCCGAGGGGAAGAGGGAAGAGGAGAAGCCAGCAGCAAAGAGGCTAGAAGGCAGCTGGGGTAGAGGACCAGGGTGAGGGAGGGGAGCTGAGGTTTGCAGGGAGGGGCTGGCTTGAGAAGCAGCAGGAGCTGGGTCAGGGAGTAGGGTGTTCTGAGCAGCAACAGACCCGGTCAGACAGCATCATGTGGCCCGAGGCTGAGAGGCTCACTGCAAAGTGCCACCGTCACCTGGGCCTTAGGGCCTCACAGGGAAGGGGCCTGGGAGAGAGGAGCTGCCTGTGCAGGGGTGGGCTGGGCAGAGCACTGGGCAGGTTGCAGGCCACCCCCACCCCTTTACACCTCTCCCCTGCTCCCAGCTGGCTGAAGACAAGGCAGGGCATCTTCAATTCAGTACCTTCTTGCAGAAGATGAGCTGGTGATCAAACAGGAAGAACATCCTCTGCTGGCTCTTGGCCTGCGGCTGTGTCACACGAGTTAGCTCCCCTGCGTAGATAAGCTCTGAGCTTCGGACCAAGAGGTCTTCCCCCTGAGGACCCCAAAGAGAAACATGAGCTGAGAGCACCCGACTCTGGGTCAAGAAGCCTCATCCCCCCATCTCTGCTGAGCTTCATGTCTGGTCTGGAGGGTGGGGGCAGGTGTCCCCAGTGGCCCTGCTTGCTGCGCCCCCGCCAGGCCATGCCGCCGAGAGCACTGGGTCACAGGGGAAGGGCTGTTCTGGAAGTCAAGGAAGTAGTGGGGGCCATGGGCAGGGGTATCAAAAGGTGGTGTGACCTTGGAGCTGTTGTCTCTGCAGAATGGGGCCCCAGCAGCCAAAGGCCGGAGTACCAGAGTGTGGCTGATTCCCACTGACATGTCATATAAAGCACATTCCGAAGGTGGGAATGAAATACTCCACTAATGATAGTTTATATTGAAATGGTTATTTTGAGATATTGTTAAAACCTTATTTTTGTTTCAACTGTTTCTTTTTTAAGATGGCTGCTACCAGAAGCAGAACATTCCATTTCCCTCATAATCCATTTCGATTGTATAGTGCTGCCCTCGACAGTACATTAGACCCTAAGTAATGTCACCTCCACGGCCTGACTTTTAGGGGTTCTTAGGGAAAAGCTTAGGAGGCTTTCTTCCCAGTTAAGTGTGTTTAGTACCTGAAGTCTATCAGACTTGAGACTAAGTCCTCCCGCTTCCTGTTCATGGAATACACAAACCACAGCCAGGCACTCCTGGCAGTCTTTCTGTTTGGGGTGACTCTCTAGGGGTCCTCAGTTAGGGCTGGACCTCAGAACCAAAGGCTAGAAAATGAAGGATAAAACCCATCTAATTCCTTCCTAGGGCAGGGCCCAGGAAGCCACATTTTTTTAACATTTGCTCCCTGTGGAGTGGGGGTGGAGAAAACTGGGTGGGAATGCTGCAGGAGGGTGGAATTCACCTTTACTGCAGGCCTCTGAGTTGCCTTGGAAGGCAAGATTGGCAGATACGAGGGGTACGTGCAAGCCAGAAAAACGAATTAGGAGCTCTGGCCAGTGGCCAGCCATGTTTGGTCATGCCGTGGCAGGCCAGGCCTTCTGTCGGGAGTAGTGACTCAAACTGGGGGACCTGGCCTGGCCCCAGGGCAGGGAAATAGCTCCTCCTGCTGGCGTGGCTGGCTGCACTTTGCAAGGGGCACTACCTCTCATGGCCTTGCCCTCTGAGGAGCAGGTGGCCAGGCTGGCCGCGCTGGACGGCAGCTCTGTGCCTGGAGCTGGCGCGCCAGGGAGGCCTGACTTTCCTGCTCCCTCCAGCTCCTGTCCTTTAGTTGGCAACTTCAGGGGGATGCGTGATTTTAAATCAACTGGCCCAGCACCCCCATGCTTTTTGGGATGTCAGGCCCTCACCTCCCAGTCCTCTATGGAGCTTTGCCACTGAGCAATTTTGTCGATGTTTTCTAGTCTCCGTTTCCGTTCATTGATGAGCTGGGCCACATTTTTCATGGCATGTAAGGCAGCTTCTACATCCTTGAAATCCCTGGGGCAGAACAGAGATGGGAGAGGGTTGCCATGGAGGTAGACGGGCCCGGGCCCCAGAGCACCCTTCGGAGCCGCTTCTCTCTGGGGCCATTTCTCCCTCTTCTCCATCAATGTGGGCACAAAGTGGAACTTTGTTTCTTAGTTCTCCACTCTTCCCTCAGTGCAGTGACAGCGCTAAGAGCTGTGCTGCGTCACCCAGTGTCTGCAACCGTGTCCAGTGCCCACACCTCCCCTCCACACCCCTTACCCGTGCTGGGGGGGTGTGTACTTGAGCAGCTCAGCCAGCTGCAGAGGGTACTTGCAGATCTTCTGCACTGGTGTCAGCAGGAAGCCGTCCAGGGAGATGTCGATCATTTTTTGTAGCAGCCGGCAGGCCTCAAAGAAGTACACGTACTTGCTGAGCTTGGTGAGCCGAGCAAGCTCCAGGCAGGCATTGGGGTGGTTGTTGCAGTACTCCGAGTAGATCTGGAAGTCTGCTTGCTGGGGGCACAGCTGGAGGTTAGGATGTCTGTCTTCAGCTCCCCTGGCAACCAGGGTGCAGGTTGGGGAGGGACCACCTACTTCAATCACACCCAGGGACACGAAAGATAGGCCCTGGAAAGAGTCCCACCGAACCCACTTTCCTCAGCAGGGCCCTCAGCAGCCAGTTTGTGGGTTTTGGGGTGAAATATGTGAGGTTAATAAGGAAGGGCTATCAAGGCCACAGAGAAGAGGGAGGGAGAAGACAGACTAAAGATGCCAGGGTCTATGGCCGTACATTGTGGGTCTTCATCCTCAGCCCAGAGTCTTATTTTTTCCTCACAAAGCTCTGTTTTTCCCATCTCCAGGAGGCAAAGCTTTTATGGCTTTAGTCAACACAACGTGACACAGACATGTCCAAATTGTGTGTTATCAGACCTGAGGCTTGCAGTGCCTCTCTTTTTTTTTTTTTTTTATCCTTTGTCTCCTTGGATACACTGAGCGATCAGGCCTGCCACTTAGCAACCTCAGACTTCATGGACTTGGGTAGTGAAGGGGGGTGAGAGCAGCGGGCTGCTGGGTTGCTGTGATGCTCGTACTGTTTGCTGAATCCCTGGCCCCACACCCTGTACTCACGCGGTGTCCAGAACCACCCCCTGCTGCTTCAGGTGCCCAGACCAAGGCTTCCCTTCCTAGTTTTTCTGCCTCTGAAGAGAGGGGGTGGCTTTCCCAATACCCTGCTGTCCCTGATAGGAGGGTCTTGGCATCCTCTGCTCCAGCCTAAGTGAGGGGGACAGGAGCGGGATGGAAACACAGGCCTTTTCTCTCAGGCCAGGTGCCCATCGAGGCCATCCCAGCCACTGGACTGGCATCAGAGCACAAGCAAGCGCTGTCAGGTCCACACCCTGGAAGGTTTGCTCCCTGTGTGAGGAGCCCCGGGGAAGGCGCCCAGCTGCTTCTACTATGACCTAAGCAAATCCTTCCAGACCCATGCTCCTCTGATCAGGGAGCCTGTTCTGCCACGTCGGACTTGTAGAAGCAGAGACACTTCTATAATAAACAGGATGATGGGTGACAGCAGCTGGACAAGTGAGGCCTAGAATCAGCACAGAGCAGCATTACTGGGCTTTTGCCTCCAAGAGGAGCCGAACAGGGAGCTCAGGGCAATGGGAAGCTGTATGGCTAGGCTGGGTCTGGGGGAGAGGGGAGCCCCCAGCCAGGATGGGGGCAGGTAAACGGGGGATGCACCCCCAAGGTCCGGTGTGGGGGACAGATGGCTCACGTGTTCCAGGAAGCAGGCGCCCAGTTCGCTGAGGTGAGGCCGCTCGCGGTTGAATTTCCGCTCCAGCGCCCTCACAAAGGCCTTCTGGCAGCGGTAGATGTCCTCGATGTTCCCGAAGATGGTGCGCAGCTGCTCCTCGCTGAACATGTCGGCGCGCTTGCGGCACTGCCGGATGTAGCCCTGGGGGCGGCGGGGCGTCAGGTCTCTCCGGGGCCCACGGGGATGCCCAGCCCTGCCTCCCGCCCCCTCACCTCGCAGATGTCTCGTAAGTGCTTGATGTAGTCGCGCTCAGTACTGAGGATTTCCTTGATCACGTTGGTCCGCATCTGCTCCTTGCTGCCCGGCATCTCCACCCCTCCATCCTGGGCCTCGGGGGCCAAAGGCCTCCAGGCCTCATCGAGGGGCTCGTCCTGGTTCACCCGCAGCTGCAGGCAATGTGCCGGTCAGTGCCCTGGGCTCAGTGCTCCCGCAGCCGCACGTACAACCCGGGCCCAGGCAGTCGCAGGAGATACGGGACCCCCCCTCCCATCACCCGCTCAGTGCCCGTGTGGGGGTGGTGCAGGGCTGCGGTTGCTATGCGTGCACACAGCCTACCCCTCCCTGCACTCTGCACGTGCTGGCCACCTGCCTGGCTCACCTGGTGTTCCTTCCCCACCAGGGCAAGTCCCTCTAGGGCCTGGGACAGAGAGGTGGGTGACCCTGGCTTTCTGACCTGTAACTAGGAAAGGCTGCGGACACAGGGTGGGCACTTTGTGGGGGAAGGGTCTGAGGCAGAGGCACTGACCCCCAAGACCTGGTATCATCTTCCTGCTCCCTTGCCTTTTGGAGGTGGCACTGGATTCCTTCCTTGAAGACCAAAGGCCTCATTAGGTAACTCTGAGGATCGGGGGCTCCTCCCTGGGATCTCTGTGTAAGATTTAACCTGTCCATGCCTCCCTTTCTGCAGGAGTAAGTGGCGGTGCCCAGCTGTGGGCTGCTGTGAAGGTTATAGAGTGCTGACATGACCCATGCTAATATTTTGCACAGGGCTTAGTAAATGCCAAGAAAAGCAAGTTGTTTGTGGTGGCATTCTAGCATGCTGATTGCCCTTGTAGAACTCATTCCTCTCTGGCCCTAGGGGCCTGGGGGTTGGGTGGAGCGGGAGTCAGTGGTGGCGCTGCTGGAGCAAGCAGGCTGTGTCACAGCAGCCTGGACCACCTCCCTAGGTGCCCTTCCCAGCCCTCGGCTGGCAGTGCCACCACAGCCCTGAGTGTGAGGTCCTGCCCAGCACCTTGGGTCTCAGAGGCGTTCAGGCCTGCGTCTCTGAGCAGAGCCACGCCCTCCATGGGCCCGGAAAGTGCACGGCACCGTACCCGCACGAAGCTGGCTGGAAACCACCCCTCGCCGTCGGCGACACGGCCCCACCACCACTCTCGGTTGGTAGCATCCATTACTTCGATGACATCCCCAGCTTTGAACCCCAGTTCCTGGTCATCCATGGTGACGTGGTCCCAGAGTGCTTCGGCACAGACCACACTGCCATCGCTGATGAGCTGTGGAGAGAGCCAGGGACACACAGGTCAGCAGGGTCAGGATGCCACAGGTCACCGCCTCAAGGGGCAGGTGCTGCTGTCCTCTGCCCCACACCTTCAGCGGCCCTGGGCAAAGGAGATCCTGGCTCCTGGTACAGAGGAATGGATGGAGATTCCCTCTGAGCCAGCTTGCTCTTTGGGGGTGGGGGCAGGGATCTGCCTTGGGCATGTCTAGGCTGTCAGGGTTCATGAGGAAGCCTGGAGTGGACATGACTTCCTGTTAGAATCTGGCTCCCTGCTTTATCGTGGGGCACACCTCCCACCCCCAAGGAGCCAGTGATTCAGCTATTATCTCTCAGCTCTGCCCAGCCATCTCTGCTCCCTGATGTTGGCTGGGGCACTGCACAGCACACTGCTGCTATGCCAGTGGTTTTGTTAAGGTCTCCTCCTGTGGCACTGGAGGGAGGCGCTACCTCCCTTTTGCTGGCTTCTTGGAGATTTGGGGTACCTATGAGGTCACCTGACAAGCAACAATGCCACCTCACCCAGGTGCAGTGGTGCCCAGCCATGTTGGTAATGATGCTGTTTGCAGTGGTTGATAAACTTTCAGAAGTTGTCACAATGCATAGGCACCTCCCCCAAGCACTAGCTGAACCGCTGCCCTCCTCAGAATTCCAGGCCCCAAGCCCGCAGGAGGGTCTGTTTCATTATTCTGCCCTCTTTCTTTGGTTCCTTAGCTCTAGGAGAGGACTCTTGCAGCCGTTTCCGCTGTAATAGCGCAGGATTGTTTTTGTGCACGTGGGTACTGAGTTAATCATCTATTAACTTGCTAATAGTTCTTCATTTTGATTTCTCTCTGTTGAAACAACCAGCATGGTTCCTTTTCCCCGTGTGGTCACAGACCTCACTTTGGGAGGGATGCCCCCTCCCTGACAGGCAGGGATAGCACCCCCAGGTGGCCCTTGTACTCAGAGCTCCATTTCCTGTCCAGGTGACACCTGCTTTCCTGTAATACGGGCTCATTTTCCGCTCTTTGAAGGATGAGTGAGTGTCTCTGCGCTGTGCGCGGGAGGACCTGTGCGCTAGGGGCTACAGGTTGGAGCGGTCCATGTTCCTCTCTGCTGGGGCCCAGTGTTGGTTCTGATAGAATCAACTCTGGCTCCTAAGTCAAGCAGATAAGGCCCTGGAGGCAGACCCTCTGTGCCAACTGTTTCCTCCTCTGAGCTGCCGCCCCCGGTGTGAGGCCTCCCTTGGCTTCAGGTCCAGTGGGGCTTTCCCTGGTACGCGCTCATCCTCAGAGCAAAATGGGAGTCAGAGGAGGTATGGCAGGACTGGCAGGGTCTCCAGCTGAGTGGGTTCCAGTTACAGCCTTTAAGAGCCTTCCACTGTGCCCTGAATGGGCAAGGCAAGAGGTGGGGTGGGCTACCAGGCACTGGAACCCACTCAGGGTGAGGACTGCCCTCCAGGGTAAGGCCCAAGCAAGCACATTCAGAAACCACCAGTTCTCCATGTTTTCTGGGGTAAAACTGCTCTACGCCCTGATGAAAACATTCAGTAGAATAATCCTTGGCCTATGAGTACACTCACCCTCAGGCAGCAGCCAGAGGGGCTGTACATTCCTGGTGCCCACTCTGGGCACAGAGTTCTGGGTCGTTTCTGGGGGCTACACGTCTCCTTAAGGGACCACTGTTCTCAGTCAGCCTGAAAGACCTACTGCAGTCGTGTCACTCCGTGTCGCAGGCCTGGCCCCCTGGATCAGAGCTGCTCGATGCAAATTGATTGGATGAGTCAGGAGGATGCAGGGAGACCACATGGGAGCAAGGCTGCTGCAGCCAGGGAGCAGGCTCCAGGTGGAGCAGCCCAGGCTGCACATTCTCCATCTGCAGGATACCCGACCCTGCAGGCCTGGGGGGCATGGTGGGGACCAGGAAGAAGCAGGGTACTGGAAAGTGGTATGGGCGAGCCAATGAGAAAGGCTATAGGGACAAAGGTTGAGACAATACAAGGGGGGTTCACTCCTGGAACTTCTTGGGCAAATTGAGGTTTGGATACAGGGAACGAAACTTCCTGTTTAAGCTTTGTAGTGCTGATCCTGGAGAAGTGGGTGTTCTGAGTTACGCTTCCTGGACCCCCGACATGCACCTGCCAGGGCATGTCCACAGCCTGGCTAATGGGAAGCGACCCTCCCTCTGCTGAGAATAGTACCAGGGAGCGCAGGTGGCTGCTGTTCTGCTCAGCTCAGGACAGGTCAGGGGCCATCCCGCTGCTGGAGCCCAGGCCGGGAGGGAGTAATGAGACGCAGCCACACGGCCTGTCTTCCCAGGTTGTTCCCACCTCATAAGAACGAGGTCAGCCGTCTCCCTTTCCCCCAGGTTCCCGCAAATGAGTCCTCAGCAACATACCTTTTGTCTTCTTGTTTACCCCAGCGCCCTTCCCCACCTCTGATTTATCTGCCTGTCCTTGTAGAAAGATGGAAGCCCCCACAGGCAGGTTCCTATGTAAGTACTGGGCAAGGGCTACAGGTGTGGGGCTTCCTAGAAAGCCAGGGTTCCCCGCACATTCATAAAAAAGACCTGTCTCCAATCTGCTGGGTCACCTCTAGCCCTTGGTGGTGGGGGGATGCTCACTTTGTTATTCCTTGTCCCAGCACCTTGCTGCACACAGGAAGCATTATACAGACACAGCTGGGAGGGACTCCCTACTCTCCCTGGGCTGGTCCCCACTGATGCCACAGTAACACTCTACTCCCCGTGGGGCACAAAGCTCCTGCGAAGGTCCATACACAGAAGGCGCTCTGACGGGCTACGGCAACGACACCAGCCGTTTTATGTCATATGACCAAGACAAAAGGTAGCTCCAAGAGCAGAGACACATTCTGTCTCCATCAAAGGCCAGAGGCCACTGGGGCCCCACTCTGGGCCAGTTTTGGGGAGAGGCCCCTCCTGGCACTCTGTCCTGAGGTACAACTGGGGAGGTGGAAGGGTCTGGCAGCAGAGATGAAGCTGGCTCAGGGGCATGTGGGTTTACGTGGGGGCAAGTGGGAGACTGTTCAACTGGAGGGGCAACATCAAGTGTAAGACAAAGCAAGGATAGGGGCAGAATCCCCTCTGTGCTGAGATTTTATGGGGGAGAGGGAGGTCTGATTTGACAACTGCTGGTGACTACTGCCCACGGCTCCCCCACCCTGCCCCATGTCTTCATCTCTCTCACATGCAAGCTGCTGGAAGGTTCCCTCTGACAGTCTGGGAACGGGGTAGTGGATGAAGGTGTTCAGACTACCCACCTGTAAGGGACCTCAGAGGGGGCTCTGCCTGTAGTAGGGGGTGGGCTGAGAGAGACCATTTAAAACCTAAAATGGGAAAAGCAACTGCAGGTAAGAGGCCAGGAGGAGCCCACTCATCTTCCATTGACTTAATGTCTCACAACCCACACAGTAATGGTGCCCAGTTCCGCTCACAGGGGGTCACATGCCAGCGGTCTCCGCCAAGCTGCATCCGCATCCACACACACACACACACACACACACACACACACACACACAGAGTCAGAAGGACCCTGTGGCCCATGTGTCACCACGCCCGAGTCACCAGCATGGCCGCCGGTCTCGGTGGGCGCACACAACTGGATACGGGCTCAGGGGGCTCCAAGGGGCGACATCTGGTGCGGGGCGGGGATCGCGGGGCCCAGGCCCGCACCGGGAGTCACGCGGGCGGGGGACACCGGCGACCGCCGGGGGGGGGGGGGGGGGGGGCTCGAAGGCCTGGGGCGAGCGAGTGGGGGGGAGCCCAGACCCGGCGCCACTCACCGCGGCGCGGTCCCCGAGCGCTCAGCGGAAGGCCAGCAGGAATATCAGCACGACGTTGATGAGGACGAGGAGCGCCAGCACCGCGAAGACCACCACGCGCTGGGCGCCGGGGGGCAGGTTGCAGCGCAGCACCGCGCGCAGGGCGCTCCCGGCCGCCGGGCGCCGCCGGTTCTGCGCGGCCCTGGCCATGGCGTGCGGCCGCCCGGCTCCGAGCGCCCGAGTCCGCGGCCCCACGACCAGGAGGGCGCCGCGGTCGGGAGCGCGGGAGGGCGGAGCCGCGGGCGCGGCGGGGAGCCGGGCTCTTCCGTCCCCGCCCGCGCGGGCTCGTGGCGGCTCCCCGGCGGGGAGCCCCGGCACCCAGCGCACAGGGAAGGTGCGCGCCGAGGGAGGAGCCGGCCGGGGGGCGGCGCTGGGGGGAAGGGCGGGCCTGGGGAGGGGGCGGGGACTTTGCGGACAATGGTACTCTGAGGCGACCCAGGTGGGCGAGGGGTACTGCGGCCCCACATCTAGGGCGACCCTTCACCCGCACTTCACGGGGGAGTAAAAGCAGATCTCAAAGTCGTAAGGAAAAACAGGGGTGGTGGAGGCAGGACTTGAACTCTGGACAGACTCAGGCTTGATCCACAATGAGGCGCTCTCGAAGACCCCACTCGAGAGCTCTCCTCGCTGACCTGTCCCTAAGCGCAACCTATCCTTAGTCTGGAAAGGCACTTGGGTTCTTCAACCCCCTAGCAAATTCCAAGACTACAGTAGAGCATTGTTAATTATAGTCGCTGTCTTGTACATTAGGTCTCCCGAACATATTCATCCTGCATCCCTTAAACTCTGTCCCATTGACTAACACCTCCTGATTTCCCCTATTACCCAGGTCTGCAACTGCCATTCGCTCTCTGCTTCCGTGGGGTTGACTTTTTAGATACCACATACAAGTGAAATCATGCAGGATTTATCTTTCTGTATCTGACTTATTTTCCTTTCCTTAGTATAATATCCTCCATATCCATCCACGTTTGTGCAAATGGCAAGATTTCCTTCTTTTTAAAGGCTGAATTATATCTTTATCTTTATACCTGATCTATATACCTATATTATCTCTTTATAGATGTAGATAGCACTATATAAGGGAGATGTGTGTATATATAGATAGCTACATATAGATGTGGATGGATAGATGTAGATAGATAGATGTAGATGTTCATACAAACATCATACAGACATAGATAGATGTAGATGTTCATACAGACATATATACATTTAGAGCTTCTATATCCTTTCATCCTTTGACACTTAGGAGTGTCCATGTCTTGGCTATTGTGAATAATGCTGCTATGAACATGGTGATGCAGATATTTGAGAGCCCAATTTCATTTCCTTTGGCTATATACCCAGATGAGGAATTGCTCCATCATATAACAGTTCTATTTAAAACATTTTGAAAAACCTCCTGTTTCCCATAGTAAAACCATTTTCCACAGTGAACCAATTTACATTCTCCCCAACGGTGCACAAAGTTGCCTTTTCTCCACACTCTCTCCAACACTTGTTTCTTGTCTTTTTTGATAAGTCAGTCTAGGAAGTGTCAAGTGCTATCACATGTGGGTTTGATTCAAATTTCCTGATGACTACTGATGTTGATCATCTTTTCATGTACCTATTGGCCATTTGTACATCTTTTTTTTTGAGAATATCAATTAATGTCTTTTACCCTTTTTAAATTGGATTTTAGAGAATTATTTTTTGCCACTGGATTCTATGTATGAGTTCCTTATAGCCTTTGGAATATTAACTCTTTACAGCTATATGGTTTACAAATATATTCTCTTACTCTGTAGGTTGCCTTTCACACTGTTGATAATTTCCTTTGCTGTGCAGAGGAATGCAACCCACTTGTCTATTTTTGATTTTGCTACCCTTGTTTTTGGTACCGTATCCAAAAAGTCACTGCCCAGATCAATAGCAAGGCGGTTTCTTCATTTTCTTCTGCAGTTTTATGGTTTCTGGTATTTTGTTTAAGTTTTGTATATGGTGTGAGATGAAGCCCAATTTCATTCTTCTGCATGTGGCTCAGCAGCTTTTAAAAATACCCCATCTCAGGTACCCAGGGGTTTCCATGGCCTCTGGCAGAGCCTATGACCTTAACTCTGTCGTGCTCAAAACTCACATGTCAGGTGTCTCTTGTTCCTTCGACAATGGTGGGCTCCAATGCAGTCGCCAGGACCCTCTGAGATCAGAGGCTGCAGCAGGGGGGCTGAGGAGCCTGAAAGCAGCTCCCTGGTGGGGAGAGATTTCTAGGCTCCACGCTCATCATGGTGATGCAGGGGCAGGTGGAGTTCATGGAGGGAATATGTGCAGAGGCTGAGTATTCACACGTGGGGGACTGTGTCTCTGTGTCCAGGCGTGTGTGTGTGGGGGGCACGGCACGCATGTGAGTAAGCATTGATAATGCCCCTGCAGACCATCTTCCTGAAGACACCAAGTGGAAGCACTATGTCTTTGCCTATGTGGGTACCTATATGAGTACCTGTGTGTGGGTATGTGTGGGTACCTGTGTGTGTGGGTACCTGGGCTGGGAATCTACCTAGAGATGCTGTCTGCCCCCCTCAGATCTGGTCCCATGGGTCTAGTTGGGAGAGAATCTTCTGCTCCAGCCCAGCTCGCTGGAAAACCAGACTCACGATGTAATCCTAATCCCTCAAGCTCTCAGGAGGACTGGGGGGATCAGAAAGCACTAAAGGCTCCCAGGCACCTCAAATCTCAGTGCTTCTCTGGTTAAAGCTGTGACAGACCTTCCAGTGGGGTGGGGCTTGGAACTCCTGACTTGGGTCAGATGTTTCATTGTGTCCCTGTGGTTCCAGAGCCACCACCCATAGGGGAGAGAGAGTGCAGACGGCTGTATGTCCTCGGTGCGTGGGCAGGGCAGTCCTGGGACCCCAGGGGTCAGAGCAGAGCTGGGCACTGCAGCTCTCCAGTCCTGCCTGCTGCTGGATTGGCCCCAGGGGCACATGTTGGACCATACCTGTGGCCCAGCTCTGGGATGAGTTGCCATAAGCAGCAGAGCAGTCTGTGGAGGGGTTAAGGTGGCAGAAGATGCCTGAAGGTCCTGAGCCAGGGCCAAGGACTGAGAGGCAGTCTCACCCGCCCTGGTCATCAGCTTTAGATTCTAGTTATCTGGGTTATCTGGTTATCTGGTGTGTCTATTTCATGACCAAAAACAAAGCCAAAAAGGCCTAACAGCACAGGCCTGGGCCCTGGAGGGGTTCAAGGCAGATCTCCAAGCTAGGGAGGGGAAGGAAGTGAGTGACAGCAGGGAGCTTCCACTCAGCTGAAGGGGAGGGAGGTTTGGGAGAGGGTGGACTGCAAATCTGCTGAGGTGGCTGGATAGATAAGGAGGATGGCCAGAATATAAGTATCTGGGGCAGATGAGGGCTGAGCCCCAGGTGCCTTGGCTTCAGGAGGGCAGGAGAGGCTGCTGTGAGTGTGACTGTGTAGGCAAGGGCTGAAAGATGTCCTCCCTTCTCACAAGACCTAAGTTCAGCTGTTGTCCAACAACAGGGCAAGCATGAAGCAGGTATCTGAAGTGCTGGCCTGCAGGGAGCTCCTCAGTGGGGCTGCAGAGGGGCTGCAAGGCCTAGGGACCTAGATCCAGGGTTGCAGGTTCTGAGAAAGATAGCAGTACCTGAAGAGAAGGTCAGACTGACTCCACCAAGGGGCTGTCAGGCCTCGGTACAGCAGTGTCCTCTAGGTGTTCCACAGAGACGTGCTGCCATGTGAGAACAGGAAGACTGTCTACGACCCTCTGAGGACCCCGGGGCCTGCTGGCTGGCACAGTCCGCTCCACCCGCTGGCAGCACATTCTAGCCCTTTCATGCTTCAAGGCCCAGGTTAGATGCGTTTGATACCCATCTGCCCTCTAGTTAGGCCTTCACCTGCCCCTGAGCAGGGACATCAGAGCAGCTCTACAAAGGTGCTTGGAGGGGACCAGGACACCAGGGCTCCTCCACACACTTTCTTTTAGCACACCTGCGGCCTGGCTGCTGTCCAGGGTGTGGTGAGATGGGTATCAGAGGACCCCAGGTCTCCTGCCAGGAGCTGCGTCCCCTGTTCCTCTCCCGCTCACAACCTTGGGGAGGCGGGGTAGGGTGGTTGTGGAAAAGAAAACAGAACAAAGTCTTCCAAAGATGCTTTCTACTTTTTGCCTTCAGCTCCTCAGAAACAATCCTTGGCCTAGCCGGCCACTGGGCCTGACTATAGTGGGATGCCCACCCAGTGGGGTCTGGTCAGCTGGGAGGCAGGGATGGGGAGGAGGCTGAGGCCAGTTGGGAAGGTCTGGGGAGGGCATGTTAGGAGAAGAGAGGAAAGCTCCAGGCACTGAGGATAGTCCGTCACCTGAGGCACGTGTTAGACTATTTCACAGGGCCAGACAACCATGAGGCTCCAGGCCCAAGAGAGATGTGGGTATACAGAAGGAAGAAGACTGTGCTCCTCACTTCCACCAGGACATGCTGGGAAAAGCACTGGCGCCCCATGAAGGCAGCGCCACAGCTGCTCGCTAAGGCCTGGTCACCTGACACACCCTGAGGATTCAGCATCACCTGTGTGCAGCAGGTACTATGCCCCCGACCTCCACGCCTGTGTGGGCACCTCCCTGCATCTGCTGCTCTGTGGGCAGGGAGTTTGTGTTCAGAAAATCAAGACATGGTCTCCTTCATCCGAGGGTAACACCAGCAAGAAAATGCCACAGCTAAAATGCCACAGCCCATGTTCTTACAGAATGCAAGTTGTGTGGGACCCCCAGCCCCCACCCTTTGTTCCTGGGATGTAGTTCGGGGCCAAGTCCTGGGTAAAGCCAGAATGAACAGTCAGGCAGCGGCCCTCTTCCTGGGCAAAAGTCTGGGTGTGAGGATATCTGCTGAAATCAGCAGGAGACGTTATGGCCAGATTAGCATAACCAGCCTGACCACTTCAATAGAAAGTTAGGTGTAAATAGAATTAGAGGCAGGTTGCTTTGAGCAGTAGTAGCTGTGGAGCCCCCCAGGGCAACTTCCCCAATTCCCTGCCCCCTAGTTGGTGCAAGACTATGATACACCCCAATCCACATCCCCACCATGCACCTTTCTCCCTACGGCCCACCTTCCCTGAATTTAACCCCTTCTAATAAGTGTGTGACTGGGCCAAAAGGGGGCCATTTCTCCAGAGATGTGAGTCCTGAGGCTGCGTCTGCAGAGGGGCAGTCCCTCTAGGTGACCCTCTCGTTCTCTCACTACTTGGACTCTTGAGTCGTTTATTTTTCTGTCCTGTGCCACTGCCAATGTTGCCGCCCTGCGAGGTGAAAAAGCTGAATGTGTGATTTAGAGCAAGTGAAATATTTTTTAGTATGGACTCCAACCTCTGCTGCTCCTGCAATGTCTATTTGTGAACCTCACGCAGACCCCAGCACCGGCCCACTCGTGGGGCCAGTAGTGGCTGCTGGGGGCCAGGCACTGGAGGTGGGAAGTCACTGGAGGTCAGGGGAATGAGACTGTCACTGGACAATCACCTTTTCTCTCTTCCTGGAGTTTCTGACCAAATGAGTCTTTTAATGCTGCCAACAGAGTGGAATAGGTATTGCTGTTCCCCAGGACCCTCTTCTATGGGGAACACCTCCACTCCACAGTGAGGAAACAGGCCTGGGGAGGGAGAAACGTGACACAGGGCCCATCCTGGTCAGTGGCAGGATGGGTCAGACTCAGGGTACCAGCCTTTGTCTTTCATGCTGTGCCACCTTTTCCGGGACAGCACTTGGTGCGGCCCTCCCCTTTCTGAGACTGCCCACTGCCCCTTGCAGTGCTCTGTCCTGTCAGCTTCTTAATAAACTTTCTTGCTGGCTTCATTCTGGCGCTATGTGAAATTCTTTTCTAGAGAGACAGCAAGGGCCCTCAGGCTCCATGGTCCTTGACAGAACTGTCCTTGTAGGTGAGGCAGCCCAACCCTCCCTCCAGGGACTTAATGGGGGTCTAGGGAAGACTAGCATGCTGGAAAACACTAAGGTCTCTAAATGTAAGGCACACCACTACCTCTTTGTCTACCTAAATACAAAGTAACCTAAATACCAAGAAAAATCTTAGGCAAATTCTCTAAGCAGCCAAAATAGGTGCGATACAATTTATAACCTAAATTCCCTCCATTTTCCTCAACAAGGCGCCCGTTGTTCTTTTAGAACAGTTCTGGCTCTTGGTTTTCCTCATCCTAAGGAACTCAGCATGAACAATTCGTCAAGGGCTCCAAAAAGCACCTCCTCCTGCAAAAGCACTGCAACGACAGACAGCAGTTCAGCATCACTGGGTGGGAGACAGACAGCCATAAACGCACGATCTCTAACCGTGCAGTGCTGAGGGCCAACCCAAAACCCCACCCTGCAAAGTCCCTCAAAGCTTCCTGTGTGTCTTCTTCATTATCATCCTCTTCATGGGTTTTGTACAAAGCATTATTTAACAACTATTTTAACTCTGTTCAGACCCCAGCAGTTTGCACCCATCTATCAAATTGGTAATGAGGACATCGCACTCCAGAAGGGCTTCTGAGAAGCCCACTGGCCCATTCATTCACAGAAATAGTAAAGCCTAACTGTTTGTAAACTGATCCTCTCTGATGAACATTTTCCGGGGACTGACGATCCTGGGCAGTCCATTCTGGTCTTAAAGCAGCAGAAATATACAGTATATCATGCCCGGGAGGAAAACATGGTGTTATTATGGGCATGCACTGATGTCAGTTAATGTTATATTCAACATTTACCTTATTAACATTATGTTCACCAGACCCTTCTCAATCAAGTTAAAAAGGGGGGATAAAAAAGGAGCACAAAAGAGAGGTGAGCCAAGGTCTCAAAACTTCTTTCTCCATGGGGAATGTAGGGGAACTTCATTTGGGAGCCATTTTTACTTAAATGAAGTTTCTCACTAATTTCTTTTGCTTAAGTAGGAATAGCAAAATGCAAAAAACAGAAACAAAAACCAAAAAAACCTGACATTGTTGTCAAAGACATAGCAATATTTTTGAGCTTCTGGAGTCAAGAAGAAAGAAATCAACCTTCACAGCCTTGGCCCTTATCCTGCTTGGACAACCTGTTGGCAGATTGTGATGGTGGTGGTGGTGGAGGTGGTGATGATGGTGCAGGTTATTCCAATCAGCACAACATTACAGAGATGGCTCAGTAGGACAGACTCACCCTCTTACATATTCTACTTGCTGTTATGGGTTCCCTATAGGGCCCTATTATGGGCTCCAGGAGGGCAGAGGAGAATGTCCTGTGTTTGGACAAGCTCTATGTGTGGACACCACATCCTAATACGAGCGTGACAGGCTGAAATCGTGCTTGTGCATGCCTACGCCACTGATTTCTGCTTGGAGCACAGAGACTGGACATGTGGGCCTGCACGAGGATGCAGGAGTTGCCTTGACAGGCAGGCCACTGTCCCAGCCCATCCCTCCACCCACACAACCCTGACCCTACCTCATTGATGGCCAGCTGCTCGCCGCCCCCTCCAGGGTGGCTGTAGTGGTGGCCGGAACTGTCATACAAGTCCTCCTCACTGCCCACCTCGTCAGCACAGATGACCGTGTTCAGAGCTCCATCAGGGACGGCTGGAAGGAGAGAGAGCAGCTGGCAGGGAGGAGCTGGGGAGGGGAACACAGAAAAGGAGACGAACCTGTTCAGGATAAATGCTCCTTCTTGGGGAGGAGACAGAAGATCTGGGAACTAGTTTCTAAACCACTTTTGCTGCAAGAAAATGAGGTCTGCTAGAAGAAGTGCAGGACGCCCACAGCAGCACTGTAATCACCCACCACTTAGCCCCTACCAGACGCACTCGTGGAGACACCAACATCTGCCCTAACACACACGCAGGAGTCCCCTCCAGTTGAAATCATTTACCCGTGTGGCAGGTTTGGTATAATATCCTTAAAAAATTATTATGAAATCTATTCCTCTGTGTGTGTGTGTGTATCTCCAAAGAAATATATGTGCAAACACAATTTGAAAATTAATAAAATGAATACCAATGCTTATCCTGCTTAAGAAAAACTCCAGAATCTTAGAATTCAACCTCTGGCATACACCACTGCCATCCTATTCCCCTTTCTAACCTTTAGAGAGAGCTGATAGTTCAAAATTTTATAAATTGTTCCCATGCTTGTCTTTGTTTTAGCATTTATTTCTGCCAAAGTTTCTCATGGTTTAACCTTATGGAAAAGGAACTATTCTGTAGTTTCTCTTCTCTGGCTAGCTTTTCTCACCCATCTGTTGTGTTGCTGTGACTGGTTCATTCTCACGGATGCACAGTCTTGCATGTTAGGAATACTTTGAAGTTTGCATATTAGTTGTGCTGCCCGGAAGAGTGGGTTGTTTCCAGGGGGGTTGCTGGTGTGAATGACGCTGCCTCAGACATGTCCACACACCTCTTGGCACGAGCCTTAGAGCGTCTCTCAAACAGGGTTTCTCAGTCTCTTTTTCACATTGCTCCCCTGCACCAGCAAAGTCTTTATACACTGTTTTGTTAATCAGTCCCCTCCAATGATATTCTAATATCACAAATACGGTGTATGTTCTATGGCTCTTTGGGAAAAAAGCACTGTAATGGCTAAGATTTTGCTCCTTAGGGTGAAATCATCATTCCTAGTGTGAATTCATGTTCTAGGATATAGATAACCAGGTGTGGTGTCCTAGGTCGTGGGAATGTCAAACTGTTTTCCAGAGCTATTTTCTGATTCCCATCACTCTATCCTAACCAATTCCTAGGTCTGGAACTGTTAGACATCTTAATTTTTGGCAGTCTGATGGGTATGGGATGGCATCTTCCTATGGTTTCAATTTACATTTCTTTGATTGCTAATTAGTTGAACATGTTATCTATGCTTATGGGTCATAAAATTAACTATATTACATAGTGTAAGCACCTGATAAGTGATATTAAGATTTGCTTGCTGAGGCACTCACTTCAAAGATATCAACCTTGAATAAATACACTGCCAGTTACAAACTAGATAAAGAGCTAGTCCATCCCATCCATGAAGCTGCCTCTTTTAGAAAATTCTGGTGACTTAGGTAACTGACCATTTCTTCCCATGTATTAATTCCCTCTCTTATGCTTTAAATCTGTGAATCTGTGAAACCATGGGTAACCCACCCTCGAGTCCAATAAAGACATAACCGCTGGTGTTCTCTCTCCCCCTCCTACCCCCCATTATCCTGACCTTGCTGTATGGTCAGGTGCACCAGGTACCATCCAGGATTTAGGAGTAATAAACCTTGTTTTCAACAAAGCCCCCTGATGGTTGTTGCTGAGAGGCATGAAGGTGCACAAGGGCTGGTCCAGCCACAACATGGACTCCAGATGGGAAAATGTCTCTGGGGCTTACCACCAACATGGGCCCAGGCGCGCTCTGAGGCACGTCTAGGTGACAGCAGCATCACTATCAATAGGCTGAGGCTGATTCCAAACAGTTATTAGTATTTTCTTTAATGTAAATGTCCATGCCTCTGGAGTTGCTTACCTTTAATAGAATCACTGATATAAAATATATTTGCATGTGTACAAAGATAAGTATATATAGTACTTTTCCCCCTCCATTCTGTATACTACATCTTGTCACCCAAGTGTCACAACTATCATCTCCTAATTTGTAGCCTGTCTTGTCTCTTAAAGCCACTATTGAAGAACAGAGGTCCTTAATTTTAATAGAGGCAAATTTAAAATCTTGTCCTATATGGTTTGTATTTCCTGGGTTTATGGAATTCTTCTCTACCTCAGAGTAATAAAGAAATCACTGGTCAACAAGTATTTATAAAAGTCATGTTACTGAAATAAATTTTGTCATTTCCTATCAATTTGTATGTGCTCAACACGAATATGAGAGTCAAATTCTAATTTTGGCTCTAGTTTTTTTTGTAATCTGCAATAAATTGATGTTTACATCATGAAATGCATGCCAACAGTAATAGGCCTACGGTTAATACCTGTAAAAAATCAAGTCATAGACTACTTCTTAGATTTCTTCGCTTGTCTCTTGTGCAGCTGTTCAGGAGCATCTCTGGGGAGTGTCCAGCAGTAGTCAGCCAGCATTGTAGTGGGCCATTTCCCTGGTATCTTTGTTCCATTGATGCGCTATGTTGATGAAAACGTTCGCCATGTTCATCACTAACCATACCCCAGTTTTCAGGGAAGAAATTGAGAAGGAAATGAAGGAAGCGGATCTTTAGAGACATATTGCAGTCAAGTTTCTGATACTGCATCAGCATGTCTTCTACCAGTTCCTTGTAGTTTTCTGCCCTAACATTCCCAAGGAAGTTTGTAGACATTAGACAAAAAGCATTCCATGCTTGTTTCGCATCACCCTGCAGCAAGTTGTTGAACCGGTCATCTTTGAAGAGCTCTCGAATCTGAGGACCCACAAAAACTCTCTCTTTAATCTTTGCTTTGCTTTCAATATAAAGTAATTGTGATATCTTCTTCTAGAAGATTCCATTGTTGGAATCTTGATCTTAGTAATTCTGCCTTGTTCGTGGAGAAGTCCAAATCACAAACCAGGTCATTGAGTTCTTCCTGTGTTAGTCTGTGTGGGGTTGATGATGCACCACAGTGAAAATCTGGATCACTGCATGCTGATGGAACAGGAGAAGAACAGGTCAGCTCACCCTTGTCCTCATCAGACAAATCAAGAGAATATTCTGCTGGAGGTTCTGGAATAGGAAGTCCCTCACCATGTGGAACTGGTCTCAATGCAGACGGAATGTTTGGGTAGCCTATTCTCCACTTCTTTTGCTTTGTTATTCTGCTGGAAAGAGGAGGAACCAAGCAGAAGGAACAGTCTTTTGTGTGGTTGTTTGGCTCTCTCCACACCATGGGGACTGCAAACTGCAATGATGGTCTTTTTTTTTTTTTTTTTGAATGCAAATTCTCTTTTATTCCTGTGTGTCTATGTAGACATGCTTTTTCCTGATTATCAAAGTATAATGATTGTCTTTTGCCATTGAATCACTGTGAAAGCTGTGTTGTACATGTAGCACAGCATATATGCGGGGCCTAAGGCTTGTATTGGTCACCAACCTTGCATCCAAAGTAAAGATGCTAAGCCTTCTTCACTTGAGTAGTGATAACTTTTCTTCTGGTGGGCAAATGTCACTTCCCCACAAATAGAGCAGAAATTGTCCATGCTCTTAATGTACTTTCGAGGCATTACTATTCTGTATTGTGCCTAAATGGATAAAATCATAACAGTTCTATGGAACAGTAGCTTCAACTGTCTTGCACAAAGTCAGAAATATTTTCAATGCTCAAACTTTACAACAGGGCTTTATATAATGCACTGCTGATGTCCGCTTACGTCAGCAGCCGCCTGGCAGTAGTATTGCATTGCATCAGAAAATGATGCAATCAACTCTGGATGATGTGTACATGATGGTATTATGCAATGCAATGCAATATGACATCATTCTAGGCTGATTTAGGATGTTGTTGAAGTCCTACTGGATAAATTTACATGGTAAAACATATAAATGAATTATATGAAATATCTTCAAAACGAGAGCTAGTAAAAAGTTTTCAGGGTTATATTCATGTTCAGCACACCAAGATACTACAGATTAGGGCCTTTTAAAGTCAGTAACGATCTCACTGTTGACCAGTGCTATTGATGTGTACTATCGTTTAAAGTCAGGGAGTGTGATTTTTCTTATTTTCTCTCAGGATTTCTTTGGGAACTCTGAGTCTTCTGTGGTTCCATACAAACTTCATAATTGATTGTTATATTTCCTTGAAAAATATCACTAAGATTTTTATAATTATTGCACTGAAACTGTAAATTGCTTTAAGTAACAGGGACATTTTAAAAATTATTCTACCATCCGTGAACATGAGATAGCTTTCCATTTCTTTGTATCTTTTATTTCCTTTAACTGCTTCTTATAATTTTCAGTGTTTAAGTCTTCACCTACTTTGTTATGTTTATTCCTAGGAGTTTCATCCTTTTTTCTGTGGTTGTAAATGAGATTGTTTTCTTAATTTCTTTTCCTTCAAATTCATTTTTTCATATAGAAACTCAACAGACTTTTGTGTATTGATTTTGTATTCTGCCACTTTATTGTGTTCATTTATTATTTCTAGTAGAATTTTGATAGTTTTTTTGTATTTCCTATATATATTATCATGTTATCTGCAAATAGCGACAGTTTCAATTCTTCTTTTCCAACTTAGATTCCTATAATGTCTGTTCCCCCCTCCCCAATTGCTCTGGTGAGGACGTCCAAAACTATGTTGAATAGTAGTGGTGAAAATGTACATCCTTGTCTTGCTTCTGATCTTAGGGGAAATGCTTTGAGTTTTTCACCACTGAGTATGTTTATGTGGGTTTATCACATATGGCCTTTATTATCTTGAGACAGGTTTCTTTTATTCCCATTTTATTGAGTGGTTTCTTTTTATGGTTGATTTTTTGCTTTATACCATTGTGATCAAAGTAGATATCAGAGTATTTTTTTAAAATTTTTTTTATTTTCTGAGACATGTTTTGCGTCTCTGCCTATGATCTATCTTTGAGTATGCTCCACTTGAGAAGAATGTATATTCATTTCTTTTGGGATAGAAGACTGTATATGTCTATTAAGTTCATCTTATTCACTACTTCATTTAAGGTTATTATTTCCTTCTTTACTTTTTGTCTGAATGATCTATTCATTGCTGTAAGTGGTAAGTTGATATCCTTTACTGCTATTCCGCTGCAGTCAATGTCTTACTAGTTGTTTTGTATATATAGGTGCACTTGTATTGGGTGCATAAATATTGATGACAATTATATCTTCCTGATGGATTGTTCTTGTAATCATTACTTAGTGCCCATCTCTACCAATGGTTATATTTTTTCACTGAAAGTCTAAAATAGCAGATAAGAGAATAGCAATTGTTGCTTTTTTGTCTCTGCTGCTGGCTTAAAATACCTTGCTCCAGTCTTTTGCCTTTAGTCTATGGTTATCTTTAGATTGAATGTGTGATTCTTAAATGCATAATATAGATGGGTCATACTTTCTTATACAACCTGCCATACTCTGTCTTTTATTAATAATTACTGAGTTTAGACCATTCATGTTTAGGGTCATTAATGGTATATGAAGCTTACTTACTATAATTTTAATTTTTTTTGGTTGTTTTATCTTTCTGTTTTTTCTTTTTCCCTTAGATGCCTTTACCTGGTACTCCCCTCTCCTCAACAGAATGACCCTGACCTGGTTTCCCATTTGAGCTCTTGCTCTCCTCATAACAGCCAGAGTGGTCCTTGGTAAGATACAATCAGATAACATCACTATTCTAAAACCTGAAAGGTCTCCTATTTAATTAAGAGTAAGAGTCCATACCATGGTGTCCAAAACTTGTGGCCTGTTTGGTTTCATTTTCTTACTCTGATCCCACCCACTCCACTCCAATCAATTACCAAGGCTCTTCACCAATCTGACGATTAGCCAGTTAAGATGCAAGCCACTAAAGTGGACATTTACAGCATGCAATGCTGACCAGAGCTGTCGA
This sequence comes from Scalopus aquaticus, assembly GCA_004024925.1. Lineage (NCBI taxonomy): Eukaryota > Metazoa > Chordata > Mammalia > Eulipotyphla > Talpidae > Scalopus > Scalopus aquaticus. Next base: position 31,111 of record PVIJ01012378.1, read on the forward strand.
CACAGAGGTATGTCCTGACATCCGAGGCTCAAGTCCTAAGATATCGCCGGAGAGATTCAGACTTTCCAGAAATTGCATTTTGCTTCTCCTCTGCTACTACCCATTTCCTATTAACCCTGACACTATCTATTCAAATTGAACATATCCCTTAAGACAGCTAAGACAAATCTGCTCAAGGCTACTTTCCTCCTATTGTCAAGATAATTCCCATAAAAGTCCCCGTCATGAGCTTAAACACTGATTAAACCTAGAATAACTGGGAGTGGGATAAAGAGGTTAAAGTTGGTCTCAAGAAGTCTGAAAAGACCAGGTGTGTTAAAATGCCTGGACTATTTTGTTTTACTACTAAAAAAAACTCAATCTAATCTTCAGACTCAGATTCAAAAAATATTTTCATTTACTTCCCTGTCATGTGAACTATGTTGTTTTTGTTTACTTTACATGAGAAATGCTGCAGCCTCGAGAGATTTTATCATCTTATAGAGAAAATAGCAGCATATTTGAGATACAAACTACCAAGTCTTGGTAGATTTTAGCACATATACTTCTGCTCTATTAACTTGTGCATCTTCTTCCCCCCCCCACCCACCCCATGAAGACCTGTCCAAATTTAACTTTAAAGCCCTGTCCATTGTGAATCTGCTTTTAAAACACAAACATGATTTTGATTTTTAAAACAAAATTTAAAAGATTAATTTATTTATGCATACAATGCTGGGGTGTAGGCCAGAGATGTGGGGCGGCGAGAGGATTAACCAGAGACAAAGTAGGGAGCAGAACAGGCAGATCGATGGAAATACACTGCTGAGGGGAGCAGCGGGCGAGGCAGGAGTGGTTTGCCGCACCATGTGGGAATCTCCCCAGTTGGGGGTTGAACTCATGTAGCTGCTGCCTACAGTTCCACAGCACAGTGCTTAACCGCTGTGCCACCAGGGAGGCCCTGATTTTGATTTTTAAAGTGGAAATGTCCCTTGACATACGCTAACATGCAGGGTTCTTTAGGGATGTTACCTTCGATTTATTATGTCAAGCTTACAAATAAATTAATCTCATTTACAACAGTGATACTCACTCTAAGTCACCTGTCCTCCTTATTCTACTTAGACATAGGTCAAACAAAACTTAAATTCCCATTTCAGAGAATGCCAAAATATCTCCCTCAACTACTCAATAAATCATGTATTTTCTTTATCTTAAGGGTAGCTAGTAATAGTGGACTAGCTACTACCCAACAAACTCTCCCAGAGGTAATTTTATCCAGTGGAAAAAAAATATAAAACAACTACTATCTGATGGTACTGGAGAATGACTCAAACAGGCAGAACCACAGGTAAGTTGATAATTAGAAAAAGAACACTACTAGGTGAGTTTCTGCTCTTATAGCTTTTTGCCTTAAGGCTCAGATGAAACCTGCAGTTATAGGGTCCTTGGTTGAATAATAAGAAAACAGAATTCAGGGTGATCATACAAATTGAACATGAGGAGGACAATCCCAGAAAGGAGAGAATTGTAAGGGGAGAACTACAAATAATGTCTGGGTGGAATTCTGCCCACATCTCCGTCTGACTCTAAATTGTGAAGATATGGGGGACAATGCCAACAAATCTAGTTAAGGCTAAAAAACTTAACACAGAACATGAAATTAAGTCAGAACATGAAATTAAGTCACATTAACTTTCTGTTAAAAGAGAAAAAACCTCTATATTCTTCAGAGAAACACTGCATAATCCAAAGATTCTATAATGTATCATTCAACAGCCAAAATATCATCCAAATTCATCACACAAATAATTATGGTGTCTGATAGTAAAGAGAAAGTATTAATTGATATAGACTGATACTTAGATGATCTAGATGTCAAAATGAGCAGGTAAATTATGATGATAATGCTTAGAAATATACAGAAAAATGTGCTTCCAGTGTGTGAAGAGATAAGAAATGGCAAAGAAATGGGAACCATAACAAATAATCAAATGGAAATTCTTAAATTGGAATATACAGTATCTTCAAGAAAAGTATTCATTAGATGACTTAATAGCACATTTAAGATATAAGAAGAAAGTGTCAGTGAATTTGAAAATAGACCAAATAAATGATCCAATCTGAAGAGATAAAAATGTTGGAAAACAGGGCCTCCCTGGTGGCGCAGCGGTTAAGTGCTGCGCTGTGGAGCTGTGGAGCTGTTGGCAGCGGCGATGCGAGTTCGACGCCCAGCCGGGGAGAATCCCACATGGCGCGGCAGACCTCTCCTGCCTCGCCCACTGCTCTCCTCAGCAGTGTATTTCTGATCTGCCTATTCTGCTCCCCACTCTGTCTCTGGTGAAGCCTCTCGCCACTCCACGCCTCTGGCCTGTACCCCAGCTGTATGTATAAATAAATAAATCCTTAAAAAAAAATGTTGGAAAACAATGAAGAGTACTTAGCTACTGTGGGACAATTTAAAATAGTGCAACATAGATAAGAAAGAATGAATGGGGCAGAAACAAATCTAAAGACATAATGGACAAAAATTTCACAACCTTGGTGAAAGGCATAAATTTACAAATTCAGATATGCTGCTTCACCTCGATCCACTGTTTACTTATTGTTTTTATCTCTCTAGCTTTTTAAAACAGTGTACTCAACAAATAATATTGGGTTAAGTTTAAGATGTACCATATGGTACATCCCTGGTGGTGCAATGGGTTAAGTCTCAGTTTATGAAGATGTCCGAAGCCACTGCAGCACGATTTTGATCCCGGCCAGGGAGATTCCCACATGGCACAGCAGACCTCTCCTGCCTCACCCGCTGCTCTGCTCAGCAGTGTACTTTGGTCGATCTTCCTGTTCTGCTTCCGGCTCTTTCTCTGGTGAATCCTCTCACCACCCCACACCTCTGGCCTACATCCCAGCTCTTGTATGCAAAAATAAATACATCTTAAAAAAAAAAGATGTTCCATATGTTGCTTGGATACATTTATATATTGCAACTGTATCACCTAACAATTTTTTTTTTGTGGTGAGAACAATTAAGATTTCTTAGTAACTCTGAGGTTGATAATACACTATTGTTGACTATAATCGCTATGCCATGCAACAAATCTCCAGAAGTTGTTTACTACTCAATTCAAGTTTGTACTCTTAAACATCACTCTAGTTCTTTTTCTCTTTATACACACTCTCTTCCCCCAATCTGTGTGATATGTCACACCCTCTGTCTGGTGTTGAGCCATTAAGACAGTTGAGGCCATATCACCCCCCTGCACCACAGCACAAGTCTCCCAGGAATGACTTTCTACTGTGTGGGCACAATACCACTATCAAACATAAGAAAATTAACACTAGTTCAACACCATCATCTAGTCTCTAGCTCATATTAGAGTCCTCCCCACCCCAGTCCCCAAGTGTTTATAACTGGTTTCTGTTTCATTGTCTCAGTAACAATGTGATGAGTGAATGAAACCAACACCTGGGGTCAGGTGCTTCTCAGGTATCCTGGGAAAGGTGACATGTTTACAATCTGCATTTTTTAAAAAAGAAACAGCAGGCCTCAAATGGAGCTAGCTAAGCCCATCAAGACTGAACACCTAACCCAATGACCATTCACGCTTCCCCAGGAATGTAGTCTGAAATAGTCACTGCAGAATTTTCTGGTCAGCACCCCCGAGGTCATTCTTTCCATTCTCCAAAGGAAGGTGACTTCCTTACATTGCTCTTAAAACCTTTTCCCTTTATTCTACTTGCCTGATGGGACACTGCCCCATTCATGAATGGTTTTGTAAAGCACACTGTATCTTTAAATGCACTTTATGTGGTGGGGTTTCTGCTACTTAACAGTTTCTTTTAACTCATGCGGTAAGGCCACAGAGTTTGGAATACCCACTCTTGTGTTAACTGGTTCACAATATCCTAAACTCTTTATTCCATGTACCTCAAATGTCAGGATCTGGAGACTTGAAGGTTTCCTAATATTTGGTTGCAGTCTTCACCAGAAACACACTGTACTATTTATTGTTATGGCCTCACTTCTAGCATAGTGTCTGGTATACAGAAAATTCCATTTACTGAATAAATGGATGAACTGAACAAACTGATTTTTAGATTGGTTTAGAGAAGAGATGACATTTTACTTTATAATATATACAGATAAGTTTTCTAACTTTCAAGTTCTGCTTCAGTAAAATTTTAAAAGCTTCTTCATTAGCTCCTTCATATTTCTTTTCAATATACAAAAGTATCTTCTAATTTTGTTTAGAAATCTGCATGACATCTTTTCTTGTATTACTCTTACTTACATACACAAAAACTATTGATTTTTATATATTACTTAGTTTTATACATGGACGCTTCAATTCAATTTTGACTTGAATTTCTAAGTGAGGTCATCAGATGACTTCCTCCTTGATGTTTCCGCATTTTAGCAGCATCCTAGCAACTTCTGTCACATGCTACCAAAACAAGGCAGGATGCTGAGACAGGCATCCTGCCTGCTGAGCTGCCATCTTTCTCACTGACCTAGCAGGACTGGAGAAAGTGTCTTCTAGATATTTTCCAGGCAACTCATCTACATGCTTCTGGGAACTCAGTGCCAGTGCATTCCTATCAATCAATGTTATTTCTCTGTTTTAACCAGAACCCTGCTTAGAGAGGCTGCAGAGAATACTGGGAGAATGTTAAGGGTTCTCAAGCAAAAGAAGGAAGAAACTAAAATTTACTGAGAGGATAAGATGCATCAGCCAATTTCATATATTTCACTTAGTAAAAATACAGTGAGAAACAGGAATCACATTGTTTTAAAAATAAAGAATGAGAGAGGCTCAGAATGTAGTGTTGTCTTAATGAGCAGGAGGCACTGGAGGGGAAAGTCCAGCTGCACCCAGAGCAGGCTACTTCCCCGAGATACCAAGATGATTCTTAAGATGGCAAACAACACAATGCCGGGAACCCCGTAGAAACTAAGAGGGTGGTGCTATGGGCTGTAGGGCATTTTCAAAATTGAAAGACATTAGGGTTGGAGCTTAAACACACTGGGAATTTGGATGACAGAGGAACGGGAAAGGCACTTCAGACAGGGGATAGTCAAGAATGACAGGAAAAAGTGCCTCTCAATCTCGTTTACCTCATGGCACCCAGAGATAGAGACAGAACTACATACAGAACACAGAACTCCAAGGAGGCAGGGACAAGGTAGGACATGGTTCCTTCGGAACACACTCCAGATAGCTATGCCTTTCCCTACGCTGGAATCTGAAATGTCCCATCTTTTCCATAGCAGGCACTCCAAGATTAGACTTCAAAGGAGACCTGGGAAGAGAGTCTCAATTTGTTTGGATCCTTCATCCTAGTACTAATGGCTTCAGCTGTCAAATAAAGCCCACCAGCAACTTTTCTCCTGTGCTGTGGCTATGGAGTCACATCTCCTATATATTGCCCTGGGTAGTGAGGGTTTTGATATTTTTACTCCTATATTTAGGTCTATGATGTACTTGAATTAATTTTTAAATATGGTATGAGGTAAGGGCCCAACTATATTCTTTTGCAGATGGACAGCCATTGTCTCAGCACCATTTATTGAAAGACTGTTCTTTCATCTATTGAGTGATTCCAGTACTCTTCTTGACAACTGAGCAAAGGTGTATGGGTCTATTTCTGGATGCCCAACTTGGCCTCACTGATCTATAAGTCTACCCTGTACCAGCACTATATTGTCTTCATGACTGTAGCTTTGTAGGAAGTTTTAAAACTGGGAAGTATGAGTCGTCCAATTTTGTTTTTAAAGATTGTTTGGCTATTCTCTGAAATTCCACATGAATTAATTACAGAATCAGCTTGTCAGTTTCCACAAAAATACTAGATGAGATTTTGATAGTAGGTGTACAGAATATATTGATCATGGATGGTCTTTCTGTTTAGTTAGGTCTTCTTTATTTCAATTATGTTTTATAATAAGCTTTCAGTGCCTCAGTCTTTAGCTTTTGCTAAATTCATTTCTAAAATTTTTATTTTTTGATGCTATTGTAAATTGAATTATTTTTTAATTTCATCTGCAGATTGTGCAGTGCTAGATAGAAAAATACACCCTATTTTTTGTGTTGCTCTTATGTATGGGAATTCATTTATTAGCTCTAATTTTGTGTGTATTCTTTAAGCTTTCTACATATGAGGTCATCTATGAGTGGACAATGTAACTTCTTCCTTTCCAAACTAGATGACTTTCATTTTTCTTTTAAAAAAATTTTTATTGTTATTATTATTGTCTTTTACATTATTGTGTATTCCCCATAGGTTTCCCATCACCATTTCAGCTGTGAACCATCACCATAGTCCCTTGTGCTCTTGTCCCCGTTTTGAGCCCTTATCTTCCCCCTCTTGCTGAATGTCTCTCTTTTATTTGGTTCCCCTATATTCCTGCTACAAGTGAAACCATTCGATATTTTTTTCCCTTTTGTCTTATTTTGCTGAGCATGATCCCTTCTAGCTCCATCCATGTTGCTGTGAATTGCATGTGTTTATTTTTTGATTGCTGAATAGTATTCCATTGTGTATATGTATGACATCTTCTTGATCCAGTCATCTATTTTGGGGCATCTGGGTTGTTTCCATATCTTAGCTATTGCGAACAGTACTGCAATAAACATGGGCATGTATCCTTTTGGATTAATGTTTTTGTGTCCTTTGGGTAGATTCCCAAAAGTGGTACTGCCGGGTTGCATGGAAGCTCCATTTTCAGCAGTTTGAGGAAACACCATAATTCTATTTTGATAAAAATCTCAATGACATTCTTCAAAGAAACAGAACAAATATTGATGAAATTCATATGGAATCACAAAAAAAAACCTTGAATAGCTAAAGCTCTCCTTACTTAAAAGAAAGAAAATGGAGGGATTACACTCCCTGATTTCAAAATATACTACAAAGCCATAATAATTAAAACAGCATGGTACTGGAACAAAAACAGATGCATAGACCAATGGAATTGAATAGAAAACCCAGAAATAAAATCACGTATCTATGGACAACTAATCTTTGACAAAGGAGCAAAAAATACACAATGGAAGAAGGTTAGCTTGTTCAATAAATAGTGCTGGGAAAACTAGACTGCTACATGCAAAAAATTGAAGCTAGACCACTACCTCACATCATTTCTTTTTCTTGCCTAACTGCACTGGCTAGAACTTCCAGTACAATATTGAATAGACTGAGCAAATGCTAACAACCCTGAGCTCAGTGGGAAAGCTTTCAGTCTTTCACCGTATTTTGGTGTTAGATGTGAGCTTGTCTTATGTCCTCTGGGATGTGATCCAAGACTTCCCAGACTGGTTAGATTCCTTCTTCAATCTCCATAGCACCCTGTATCTTTCCACAGAAGCAATAGAATCACCCTCTGCAATTACTCCTGGTGTCATGTTTTTAGTGATTTGGGTCCCCCACTAGGGAAAACTTTCTTTGAAGTTCTGCAACAACACCTTGTTTCCAACTGTACTGCACCACTGAGCACGAAGTCTGAGACATACTGAGCAGTCATGCCTTTTGGAAATGTCCAACTCTGCTCCAGGTGTCAGACACTGATCCTGGAAGGCCTTCTCCAGGCTGTGGCTTCATGGGAGGTTCTGAGGGGAAGTCTGGCTTCAGTCCTTTTTTCTGTTCCACAGAGTTTCCACCAGTGGGCTCCCCCTTTGATGTGGGCCATCCTCAGACAATGAGCTCAGAATAGAAGAGGAGTGGACTAGGTGGTCATAAATGAGCCCTCTTCCCAAGAGAAGTCTGGAACTCAGCATGTGTCCAAGGATAACATTTGATGAGCCTGGGGAAGGGTGGAGGGCAGCAGGTCCTCTCTAATTCAGGAATGCAGCTTGCGTGGCCAGTTCTCCAGAGCCATCAGAAACCTGACTTGATACGTTCCATGGAGCCTCTGCTAAAACGAGTACAGGCTGACCAGCCAGGCTGCTGCCAGTCCCTGGTCTTGGTGACACAGGACAACTGGGTCACCTCCTTCTCCATCTCCTCTCATGCTGCCCACACTCCAACACGTGCGTACTAGGGCTCTACCTCCAGCTTTCTTCTTTTCTCTCTCTCCCTTGTCTCTTTATTTCCCCCTTTGATAATTTCACTCACATTTGTGGTTTCAAAATCTCCTCCGATCCACAACTAGCTCTACACTGGCCCTCTTCTGAGCACCTCTGTGCTCTGACATGCTCTCGTCAGGCCCACTGCTTAGGTCATTCCTTCTGGTGGAAAGGCTGTCAGCACCTGCCTGCTCCTTTTTCAGGGGCCTCCTTCATTACACTCTTTCTAATGCATCACTCGCTGCTTACTTGGCCCCTGTTGGCTTCCTGGCTTTCTCTGAGTCCAGGGTGCTATGCACGGTGGTCCTGGAGTGCCTATTTTCCTGATTCCAGGTAGGACAGGCAGCTATTGGTAGTACTGAGTATTACCACCAAAACAGAGACCTCTGAGAGGTTTCAATTTTCTCCATATAATGATCAATACATTATACAAAAGTAGACTCCAAAGAATTAAAATATTCACAGATGAATGGTAAAAATATAAAATAAAAGCTCCTCACAGGAAAAACAAGGCAGTGAATGACTTCTTAAGTAACTGCAAGAAGCACATGCCATATGGCAACAATATTGATCAATTAAGACATTATGAATAAAATGACAGATGACAGATTATGAGAATATACTTGCAATATTTATATCCAACAAGTATTTAACCACAAAAGGAACTCTTGCAAATCAAGAAGAAAAAGAAAGAAAAACAAACAGAAAAACTGAAATTAGAGAAACACAAATTAAAATTATGATATCACTTTATTTCCATTAGACTTGAAGAAAATTAGAAAGCTGGAACATTCCAAGTTTGGGTTATGGTGTGGGATATAGAAACTTCCAGTCAGATGGAGGGCATATTGGTGTAGCCATACCGAAAGAAGTCACTAGAAGGACTTAAGATAAATATAGACATCCCCAATGCTCTGACAATCTCTTCCTGAACACACATCCCTGAAAATTCCTAAACAGATTCTAAGAAACATTTACAATGCAAATTTCTGTAGTACTGAATGTGGCAGTAGCCAGTTAAAGGCAATTTAGGTGGTTATCACTGGAATGATAGATAAGATGCAACAAATGTACATCATAGATTACAGTGAAAAATCAAACGAGTAAAAAAAATCATACACAGCAACATAGGCAGATCTTAAAAACATGATAAGGGACTTCTGCTTCTGGTAGTGCAGACTTAATTCAAACAATCCACTCATGAGGAACAATTAGGAAAATTAGACAAAATATACAACATGTACTTCAAGACATGTGAGAGTGATCAAGACATGAAAAAAAAAAAAAAAAAAAGCCGTACCGGGATCCAGGGGAAAAGGCAAATAAGCCAAGTGTTGCAGCTGTCTTTCTCTGGGAGGGGAGGGGTGCTGATTCCTGATAAAACAGGAGGAATGGCTGAGAGGTTGAACAATACTTCTGACAACCTCCAACGAACTAGAGGAAGAGGAAATAGGTGCAGGAGCACATAAAGGGAGTGAGGGGATCTCTCTTTGTGTTGGGATTCTGAAGGATTACATGGGAGGAATGAGGACAAATTACGGACAGATCCTTGCAAGACCTGGCTCAGCCTTGAATAATATGAACCTGGACTAGGGTAACACTAATGCTAGTGCGCAGAGTTACTAGGCCAAGCCAGTATAAATCCTCTCAGGGGTAAGAAAATATCCTAAGCCAAAAATTATTTCTATAAACAATGTGACAAATACTCTTGTTCATCACCAAATGTAACAAGGGACATGTGGAGGAGAGGCCACATGAACAAAAGAAACAAGTTCAACAGATACAGATCCACAGGCAATTCCTGTAAGTGAGGTGTTAGACACAGATCTTAAAATTAATATACTTACAGCTTCAAGGAGGTAAAAGGGGAGAATGACTATCTTGGCAGGGAAGTGAAAACTATATAAAAAAGAATTAAGTGGAAGTTCTAAAGTGAAAAAATTCAATGATTGAAATACAGAATTCAGTGAATGTGTTTAACAGAAAGGTAGATACAGTTGAATAGAGAAGACAGATCAGACAAAAATATTCAGAATAGGGCCTCCCCGGTGGCGCAGCGGTTAAGCGCTGCGCTGTGGAGCTGTAGGCAGCGGCGACGCAAGTTCGACGCCCGGCCGGGGAGAATCCCACATGGTGCGGCAGACCTCTCCTGCCTCGCCCGCTGCTCCCCTCAGCAGTGTATTTCTGATCTGCCTATTCTGCTCCCCGCTCTGTCTCTGGTGAACCCTCTCGCCGCCCCCACGCCTCTGGCCTGTACCCCAGCTTGTATGTATAAATAAAAAATAAATAAATAAATAAATCTTTAAAAAAATATTCAGAATAAAGCAGACTAAAAAAGATGGAAAGCACAGAAGAGAGGTAAAAGATATTTCAGGTTCACAGAGAAGCTCTACATGTGACTGCTGTCTCAGGAAATGAGAGACAGAACAGTATCTGAAAAGAATGGCTGAGAATTTCCCAAACAGGTGACAGACATCAAAAGCCACACATTCAAGACGCTGTATGAATCCTGAGTTAAAAACAAAAAACAAAACAAAAAAAAAAAACCAAGCTGCTTCTGAGTACATAATAATGTTGAAACTAAAAACAAAGAATACAAGGAGCCTGCGGGAGCCTGCGGGAGACAGACTGACTTCAGGTACAAAAATTAGACCAGCAGCTGATTTTTCAATGGCAACTGGAATAGAATGCAATAATGTCTTCAATGTCATTTCTCTACTCAGAAAGTAAAGCAATTAGGGGCCTCCCTGGTGGCCTAGGAGTTAGTCTCAGCGCTACCACTGCAGCAGCCTCTGCAGCAGCCTGAGTTCCATCCCCAGGTAGGGAGCTGACCCACATGGCGCAGCAGACCTCTCCTAACTCATCTGTTGCTCCCCTCAGCAGTGTACTTCAGTAGATCTTCCTGTCCTGCTCCCCACTCTGTCTCAGGTGAATTCTCTCACACACCCCAACCTCTGGCCTACATCCCAGTTCTCCTACACAAAAATAAATATATAAAATCTTAAAAAAAGGGAAGCAATTACAGTGAAAGGAAAGCATTTTCAGACAGAAAAACTGGAGAGCTCATTATTAGCAGATAGACTTTTTAAAAAAGATTTATTTATGCATACAAGCTGGGGTGCAGGACAAAGGTGTAGGGGGCCAGAGGATTCACCAGAGACAGAGTGGGGAGCAGAACAGGCAGATTGATGGAAATACACTCCTGAGGGGAGCAGGTGGCGAGGCAGGAGAGGTCTGCTGTGCCATGTGGGAATCCCCCCTGGTCGGACGTCGAACTTGCGTGCTGCCGCCAGTAGCTCCATAGCACTGCGCTTAACCCGCTGCGCAACCAGGGAGGCCCTAGCAGATAAACTTCAAAGAATATACTAAGCATATTTATCCTGGTGGAAAGGAAAGGACCCCATATAGGAAACTGGAGATTCAGAAAAAATGAAGAGTAATGAAAATGTAAATATATGGGAAAATATAAACATCGATTCTACAAAAACAATGTCTTGTTGTGTTAAAAATACATAGAGAAAAATATACAAATAATTAAAATATATGACAACAGTGTCCTTTAAGTTGGGAGAGGAGTAAGTGTCCTACGGACCCTGTGTTGTCTTGAGAGATATTCTAAGTTCCCCTTTATATTAGGTTTTCAAAAGCCGGAGGTGGTTGTACTATGGAATCGCTAGGCTAACCACTAATGTATAATAAAGTTTATAACTTTAGGCTAACAGAAGATTTTAAAAAAGGAAAAAATAGTCAATGTGAAAAAGGAGTGAAAGCAGCCCAAAATAGATGTGACAAATGAAAAACACTAATTAAGATGGTAGACTTAAAACTGAATATATTACTAATTACATTCCAATTAAAAGACAGAGGTTTTCATACAGGATTTTAAAATTCACTTACTGCTATTTATAAGGGAGAGAGATCGTGAAGTCACAGAAAGGTTAAAAGTAAAATAATATGTCATGAAACACTAACCACAGAAAGCTAATGCAGCTGCATAATATATCAAGGTAAACCTTAAGACAAAACACATTATTAGAAATGAAGAGAAACATTTAACAATGACAAAAGGTCAATATTTAAGGAAGATATAACTAAATTTTTATGCTCTTAATAACACAGCCTTTAAATATATAAAGCAAATAGAAAAATTAAAAATTCTAGTGGAAGATTTAGTCATACATTTCTAATAACCATAGAACAAGCAAATACTGCAAGATTTGACTGAATCTCCTGCATCTGACAAAGAGAGAATCCACATTCTTCTCTAGTATATATGAAATACTCAAAGTCAACCAAGCTTCAAAATGTTGAAATCATGGAGACTTTTTGATGTTCTAATGCAAATAAATCAGAAACTAAAGAAAAAAGCAGGTATTTAGAAATTAATAATATGCTTCTAATTTACTTATGGGCCACAGCAGACATTTCAATAGAAATTAGAAAAAACTAGAATGCAAAATGATCTGTTTACAGGAAAGTATATTGCTTTAAATTTAACAGAAGGGCCTCCGTACCTGTACCTTCACTCTTGAATGATACTTTATTTGGGCAAAGCATTCTTAACGCTTTGAAGTACTTTATTATTGAAGTTATTATTTGTAGGGTAAATAGAAGTGATCAGATTTTTTTCTACCCTCCTGCCATTGGCATCTATGATGGCTTACATGCATGCCTGATGGTGGCACCTGCAGTGTGGTGTGGGCGTGCGTGAGTGGGTGCACCTGAGCCAGGCTGAGCATATAAGGGCGGGAGGCGCAAAGGACGGTGTTGCGGGGAACAGTGGAGAGTGTCAGAGAACTGCTAAGGGAGGAAAGAGCAGATAGGAATTCACAGGGGACCCAAGTTGTTGCTCCCTGCTGGCTTTCCCCTAACCTGTGAGGATGATGCCAAGGGCTCCAAGGTTCTCCTTGAAACTGCTTGAACTAACAATGAACCTACCCAGCCTGGGATGGTTACAGAGCACTATTCTTCTGGCTTCCACTGTTACTGCTAATAAGTAGGTTTTCAATCTACCAAGCCAAGGTGGGTAATCTGACCTCTCCCTATTTGGTTGCCTTTATTACCTGCTTGCTCTTGGTATTTCTGCAATTTCACTATGATAAACTGCATGCTGTGACTGTGAATTAAAGATTCACACCTTTTACCAGTTTTGGAAAATTTGTACCCATGCATCCTTCAAATTAAATAGTCTCTTATGCTACTCTTTCTTTTTTATATACATAATTATTTATATCTTTTACATTATTGTGTATTCCCTATAGGTTACCCACGACCAACTCACCTGTGAACCGTCACCATAGATCCTTGTGCTCTTTTCTCCCCAGTTTTGAACCCTTATCCTCCTCCCACCTCGCTGAATGTCTCTCTTTTATTTGGTTTCCCTATATTCCTGGTATAAGTGAAACCATTTGATATTTTTCTCTTTCATTCTGGCTTATTTCACTGAGCATGATCCCTTCGAGCTCCATCCATTTTGCTGCGAATTGCATGTGTTTATCTTTGTTGAATGCTGAATAGTATTCCATTGTGTATATGTGTCACATCTTCCTAATCCAGTCACCTACTTTTGGGCATCTGGGTTGTTTCCCTATTTTAGCTATTGTAAACAATACTGCAATAAACATAGGGGTGCATGTATCTTTTTGTATGCTACTCTTTTTGAACAACTACTAGACATACGGATCTCTCTTAAATGCTCTGGGTTATCACTAAACAGGGACATTTTTAGGTAATTTCCCAAATTTGTAATTCTCAGACTAAATGAGTTGATGTGAATTTGAACTCTACATCCAGGTAAAGTCCAAGATTTCAAATTCTCAAGAAGAAATGTTTTTTCTTTACTCAGAACCCAAATACGGGACAGCAGGAACTGAGTGGAATAAAAAAAAAATTCCACTCCTCCATGGATAGCAGTTTTTAGAGGGTGTCACTTTTGAGTAAGGATTTTAGTTCCCTCTTCTAGCTTTGAGAGGCCTAGGCGTGACCTGTTGCCTTGTGGATATTTTTAGGCTGAACACCCTTCCCCGCCTTTAACGGCAAAGAAGATTGTATGATTAACAATTTTTCCTCAGCACCTCCAAGAGCTGACATCTGGGCTTCATTCCTATGAGTTGAGCAGTGCAGTTAAGGTAATTTTTACTGCATTTCTTCTAGTATATTGAGGAGTTTATAAAGCAAGTTTTTTCAAGTTATCTGAGCTTAACCAGAAGCTGTAATGTTAACCTTTACCAACATACAAAATGCTGACTGAATTGTAGCTCATAGGCTGGAAACTCATCAAGAAGCTAAGAAATTAAATTTCTTTTAACAGAAAAATCATGGAAAGTTGTTCTGTAAAATGTCAGCTTGGCGAATTTTTTCTTGATCTACGCTCCACCCAAAACACTACATGTACAAAACATACTCTCCTCCCTGCCAGAGAATTGAGCGAATCAGAAGGAAGCCAACATATTGGATATAGTCAATTTTCATTAGAAAATAAAAAACTAACTGCTTTATTAAGGATTTGTTCTATTTGTGCTATTAAGGATTTGTTAAAAAAACAAAGCAAAACAAAACATCTAGAGAACAGTCCCTGTGAGGACCTAAGACTTTACTTCCAACAGTTCTTGGTCACAGTATTGACACCTGCATAATGACCTTGGTCTGAGATTATAATCACCTATAATGAATGGTTCTGGGAATCAGAGAAGATTCAACACAGACTGAACATCTTCTTTGTGCCAAATATGGTGTTAGGAACTTTACAATCACCATTTCAATTAAATAGTATCATTAGTCTCATTTTAGAGGTGAGAAAAATCAGGTTCCAGATTGGACAATATAACCAAGTTCAAACAGTTAACAAGAGCTGGACTTGACCTCAGGTGGGTGTGCTCTTTAACTAGGTGTAGTCTACTACCAAACTTTGCTATCTGCTCTTATTTAATCACTACAGACACACACACACACACAAAAGTTTTCTGAATCTGCGAAACTAAGTTTATCTGAAACCCAAATCCAAGTTCTAAACATCTTCAGATCCCAAAGCTGCAAATCTGACTGTATCCCAACACACATAGCAGAGGTTAGGAAGCCCAGGTTAAGGTGGTGTGAGCCCAGGTTAAGGTGGTTTCTGGGTTGGGACATTTCAAGGAATTTTTTCCTAAGCTTTCCATAATGACACTACATTTCTTTTGTATGAGTAAAAACCAATAAAAAATAATTCTTAAAATCCAATTTCATTTCTTTGGGTCCAAGTGCTACATGCTGGTAGGTGATTTCCTCCTAGGATGTTACCACCTCTCAGAGGCAGCTCTGAAGCTGACCACTCCACTCTTCCAAGACCAACAAGAGGCTACCAGTCCCAGGCAGGCTGCTAGAAAGCCTGGGCCAGCCCTGAGGATTGCCAAGGTCTCTGTCTGTCTCGTGTATGCACGGGCACACAGCACACATTCACGCCTGACCACGCACTGTGTGCTTGCACCACTCATCACCAGGTCACGGGACACCAGGGTAGAAACATCAAAGAAAGGCACATAAGACGTACAGAAAGGCTGGGCCTGCTCCCTGTGTGGGGAGAGGAGTGAGGACCCAGTGAAAGGGTCTCATTCTCCCATCTGTGTTACAGGGACCAACTTAACCTTCCCCTCAAGGCAGCCCTCTGAGGCACTAGAGAAGTGGAGACTGCTTCAAAGCCTGCAGATTGCCAAGAGCAGGAGGAAGGGGAAAAGTCAGATGAGCAGGAATTGCACACAATTTTGAAGCACCTTTTGCCAAATATTTCCCCAAAATTTCACCTGTCTCTTATCTAGCCTCTTTAAATTCCTGTTTTCTTGGAGGAGATGGCTGCAACCTAAAAATCACTGATGAAAATGAAGCATGTCCCCAATGAAAATTATCAGTTCTTTTCACTGGGTCCCCAAACCAGTCTGCCCCTGAGGTTGCTAGAGGAGGGTTCAGCTTGGTCCTGCAGTCCCACAACAGCCCCTTCTGCCTCCTGAGCACAGAACAGCTGTACTTTCAAACCCATCCAAGGCAAACCCAGAGCCAACTTCACCAACCTTCATGGGAGACTGCCCCTCAGCCACCTTACCAAGTGTCTGAGCTCTGTTTTCTAGCAATCAGTGTCTTCACAGCTTCTTGTGTATAAATAGTATTTTTTAATGAGTCTAAAAACTCTCTGCAGTAGATACCTCTTGGAACATCTGTCTGGAAAATCAAGTATGACTGTGCTGACCTGAGACGATTACACAGGTTAAGGCAATCAGGACCTCTCCCCATCTCTACCCTACCACCACCCTGCAAGAATCTAGAATTGGGAATGAGAGAGATCCGGTTTCTCTCTAGGACAGACTGCATTTGACCTTGAACTGTAAGCTGCTGCAGGCAACCTTGGACATTGCTTTCTATAGCAAAGAAGGGAGCTGATCAAAGAAAAGCAGCAATAAGACAAACACCTAAGGCTTGTGCAACACACACACACACACACACACACACACACACACACACACACACACACACACACACACACACACACACAGCCTGAACCCTAGGCCCTCAGTGTCAAGGCTGCACTTTGGCTTTCTGACACTGTATCTCCTGATATTGTATTCTCTGCTTAAGCAACTCTCGTTTTACATAAGCATCCCATCTTTCCCCTGTTCAGTGTATTTTGTGCATGTTGGATTTTCAATTAATACTTGGAATCATAGAACTGTGTCTGAAACGCTATGAAACTTTCTGAAAGTTTCCATATTGGCTTTCATATGTCCTCCTCCTCTTAAAGTGAATTATTTGCTGACATTATTATTGCCTGATGTTAGTGAGCATACTTAGAAGCTTCCTTTCTAACTTCTCACCTGTCTGGTCGTCCCTGTCCTTGATCTCAGAACCTAAGCAAGGCCTGCAGCATCCCATGCAGGCAGGAAACTGAACCAGGATATTCAGCATCCCCCAAGTGTGTTCCTCATATGTACACACACACACACACACACACACACACACACACACACATACACACACAGGAATAACATAAATTTTGCAAGCGCAACAATGCATATAAGAAAATTAAAAGTTCCGCAACATTTAACCTGCATTCTCCAAACCACTTGATTCAGGGATCCCTTTATTCATGTAACATCCCTCAAGACTGGTGCCCGAAGTCACACACTCCAGGATGCATGTTTCTAGTTTCACTTTCATGCTAATTGCCTTGAACAACTTCCCCACGTGTCAATTTCTTCATTTGGTCAATGGAAACCGAACAAGAATTCAGATTAGAAGCAGATAGGAAGGAGCCAACATGGAAATCGGATAGACCTAGGTCAGCTCGGCTTGCTGCTCACTCAGCTCAATGATGTGGTCCCTATGAGTCAGCTATTTATACTGAGTTCCCATCTTTATTTATGCAGTGGAGCTGCCATGAGGACCAGACACAACAATCCGTAATGAAGATGGAGTATCTTCGTTCTCTTCCTCAGCTGCACCCTCTCAGCATGTGTTCTCTCTGCTACCCACTCCAGAGGCAACTGATGGGCAGAGCGATGCCA
Organism: Scalopus aquaticus; assembly: GCA_004024925.1. Taxonomy (NCBI): domain Eukaryota; kingdom Metazoa; phylum Chordata; class Mammalia; order Eulipotyphla; family Talpidae; genus Scalopus; species Scalopus aquaticus. The sequence continues at coordinate 48,686 of PVIJ01012378.1, forward strand.
AAATGACCAGGCAAAAAGCACAGGTCATCTAAATAATCATTTCCAGGCTAATTAGTGTTTTAAACGTACCCAGGATTTGGTAAGACATACAGTTGTGGAAATGACTGTCTCGAAGGTGTAAGTTTATACTCAGTTTCCTAGAATCAGAGGCATGCCACGTGCAGGGCCAGATGTGGCAGTATCAGGGTGGGTCAGGAGGCCCAGGGAGTGGGGGAAAAGCTGAGCGCCTTTATTGTGGTTTCAGTGGGGAAGGCAAGGCAAGGCAGGGTCATCAGGCTTAGGACCAGCTGTTTGGTCCCTGACCTTGGGGTCAGGTTCTGGACATAGTGGTACTGAGTAGGAGGCAGAAGAGAGTGTGGGCTCTCGAGTGGTTACTTTGCATTTGGAGAGCCCATTCTCAGATGAGTGTTTACTCGTCTGTGAAACTCATGAGTGAAACTCATGAAGAATTAGCTAGCCCTGTGAAGGACATTCTCCCCAGGGTCAGCAATTCTCCCCTGCCCCACCATGTCAAAGCACTAGGTAACACAGAATATAAAAACATGATATACAGAAAATAAAATTATGATCAACATAACTTTCTTCTTGTACACTGGGAAGAAGGGGACCCAATCTCAATGATGTAGATACGTCCAGTTTTAACTCAGCATCTTCCACCTCTAAACCTACTCACTCCTGAACTGCATATCTCAGTGAGAGCATCTCCACTCACCCAGGCATCCACGTCAAAGACCTGGGAGCTGCAGACTCCTCTCTTTTGTTCTCTGAACTGTCACCCAGGTCCCCTTTCAATAAAGGACTTATTGCCGCTATGCTCAAATGATGCTGACAGATAGTCTTTGGGAACAGCCCTGCAGGGACGGCCACAGCTTCAGAGACCCACCACGCTCAAGGTGCTGACCATCCATGGAGTGGCTCCAGTCGACCTACGTGGAAGATAAAGTTCTAGCCATTGGTCCAAATCAAGACAACTCTGAAGAAACATTCTAGCTCCTGAGGACTCTGGGGAAGAGGCCACAGCAGTTACTGCATCAGCATCATAGCTGGACTTCTCCCTCTGTCCGCTTCTTGCGCCTTCCTTCCTTTCATGAGTGCCATCCCCAGAGACTCTCTTTAATAAACATCTGGACTTGAAATTCTTTTTTTTTTTAAATAATATATGTTTTTATTGTTATTTATGTCTTTTACATTTTGTATTCCCCTTGGGTAACCCACCACCAATTCACCTGTGATCCATCTCCATGGTCCCTTATGTTCTTTTCTATTCCATTTTGTGCCCTTATCCTCCCC
>PVIJ01012379.1:0-49961 GCA_004024925.1 Scalopus aquaticus
AAAAAAAAAAAAATAATAATCAGAGATTACTATAAACAGCTATACGGAAACAAGTATAACAACCTAGAGGACATGGACAAATTCCTAAAACTATACAATCACCCAAAACTAGACAAAGAAGATATATAACACCTAAACAGACCAATCACAAGTAGTGAAATTGAAACAGTAATTAAAAACCTTCCCATAAACAAAAGCCCAGGACCAGATGGTTTCATAAATGAATTCTACCAAACATTCAAAAATGAAATAGTCCCTATATTACACAAACTCAAAAAATCAAGAAAGAAGGAGTACTACCAAACACATTCTATGAAGCAAATATTACTCTAATACCAAAACCAGACAAAGACAACACAAAAAAAGAAAACTACAGACCAATCTCCCTAATGAATACTGATGCAAAAATATTTAATAAAATATTGGCCAATAGGATCCAACAATGCATCCATAAGATAATACACCACGACCAAGTGGGATTTATTCCAGGGACACAATCAATGTAATCCAACACATCAACAAAAAGAAAAATAAAGACCATATGATCATATCAATAGATGCTGAGAACACATTTAACAAAGTACAAACCCATTTATGATAAAAGCCCTTGAAATCCTTGGGATAGAAGGAACATACCTCAACATAATAAAAGCCATATACCACAAACCCACGGCCAATATTATCCTCAACGGTGAAAAGCTGAAGGCCTTTCCCCTAAGATCAGGCACAGGCAAGGATGTCCACTCTCAACATTATTTTTCAATATAACACTAGAAGTCCTAGCCAGAGCAATTAGACAAGAGAAAGACATTCAAGGGATCCAAATAGGAAAGGAAGAAATTAAACTGTCTCTATTTGCAGACAATATGATAATATATATACAAAACCCTAAAAATTCCATAGAAAAACTACTCAAAATAATAGACCAGTTCAGTAAAGTAGCAGGATACAAAATCAACGCACAAAAGTCAGTAGCATTCCTCTGGATGCAAACACCCAGTCTGAAGAAGAAGAAATTAATAAATCCATCCCCTTCAAAATCGAAACCAAAAAAATCAAATATCTGGGAATAAATCTAACAAAAGACATAAAGGACTTGTACAAAGAAAACTACAAAACTCTGTTGAAAGAAATAGAAGAAGACACAAGAAGATGGAAAGGCATCCCTTGCTCATGGATTGGAAGGATTAACATTATCACAATGGCAATCCTACCAAAAACAATTTACAGATTCAATGCTATTCCAATAAAAATCTCAATGACATTCTTCAAAGAAATAGATCGACTACTGATGAAATTCATATGGAACCACAAAAAACCTCGCATAGATAAAGCCCTACTAAAAATAAAGAAAACGGAGGAATTTCACTCCCTGATTTCAAACTATACTACAGAGCCATAATAATTAAAACAGCATGGTACTGGAACAAAAACAGAAAGACCAATGGAACCGAATAGAATACCCAGAATTAAAGCCACATATCTATGAACAACTAATCTTTGACAAAGAGCAAAGAAAATGCAGTGGAACAAGGACAGTCTATTCAATAAATGGTGCTGGGAAAACTGGACAGCCACATGCAAAAAAATGAAGCTAGACTACTATCTTTCTCACTTTTTATCAAATCTACGAATCTCCTTCAGCAATTCTCATGGAGCAGGACATACTTGGATCCTCATTTTGAATTCAGCCTAATAGTAAGCAGTTGTGAAAGCAGTAGCACAGCAAGATGCTGAAAGTTTGTCAATGGAGATATTTTACGTCCAGCAATTTTGACGTGCTCTCTTCTTTTGATTTAAAGAGAAATAAAACCAGACTTTTTTGAGTTTGTTTCCATTTTCTCCCTTATTATCAAGAATAAGCTTTACCTCAGATCAGACCTGAAAGTTTAGGGAATATAGACCTCAAAGACATCAACCTTGAAAAAGGAATAGCCTCAGTATACTTGGCTCTTTCCACTCCCATTTCACCATTATGTTCTTATTGCAAAATAGAGCCTAACACGCTGTCGTTAGTTTGTGTCAAATCAGAGTTTAATTTTTTTGGCTCCTATTAAGGAGAGTTAGGTCCACAGAGAATGAATGATTCAGCCCACAGAGCTAAATCAGTCTCTCAGCTCACAGAATTTCATCTCTAACTCTGTGCCTTACTTTCTCTGGGACATAAAGAGTTCAGAATCCTCTGCTCTCAAGAACATCTCTTTCTTTGTCCCTTGAATACATGAATGAAAGGGCACATACGCAAAAGTAAAATAAATGAAGGAGAGGATATGTAGAGGCCTAACATCCAGATATTTATAAGTTACTGTCCTTCTGTCTACCTATGAATAAAAGTACATATGAGTTAGTGAGAATGGCTTTATGTGCCATAAAATTTTCATAACTCTAATGATATTTTGACTAACTTGTTAAGCTAACTGCATGAATTTTGTCATTCATTTTGCCCATAGAAGTTGTTATCCAAACTGTTGGTTACATTGTCATGAATAAGAAAGGCACTAAGATATGCCTATAGTTCCTGTTTTTAAAAGTGACCTTCACTATTGACCCCTACAACATATCATGCCAAGTTCTGTTGGAACTAACGAAATGAAAAACTCTTCAGGGAACATATTTCATGATATGTCATGAACAGAAAGAATTATACTACAAGGTAAAATGTAGTGCTATATATGAGAAATAGAAAAGAGCCAAGAAAAGTGGATAGGGGGACATTATATGGTTGACTTCTAGTCTCCTGGGAACTATGGCAGAGCAAAGTTTTGAAACTGGGTCCTTCTCACTTCCACACTTTTGTGCTGCTGCCTGTGAAAGCTTTGATGCCTCCCGAGGAAGCACAGATGAGAGCAGGATTATCCCCAGCTGAGACAAAATGGAAAATCTCTTAGAATGGGTGGTACTTGAACAGGGCATTTAGAATGGCTCAGGACAAGAGAGGGCATTCCCTCTTTGTGCTGTAAGGAGTGAGCAAACACTCAAATAACGATAAATATTCTGTCATCTTTGGAGTAAAAAGTGAAGGATTTTGAAACCATTCTTATGTTTGGGTTTATACTAAGCAGTAGGGAGATTTGAAACTTTTTAATTGAAGAATGACATGATTTGACCTGGAAGGACTCAGGGAAGTGTCCATCTAAGTGTTTAGACCATGCATGGTTGCAGGTAGAGTATAAAAGCAAATCCTCAATGCTTGCCTCAACAAAAAGTACCCCTGGAAAGGTAGCAATGTATTTTGCTACCACTACATCATCAACCATTACCATTACGGTACCATCACATTCATACATTATGGCATTAAAATTGATGTCAAGTCATTTGGGTCTCAATTAGTTTTGTTCTCTGTTGGCTGTGCTCAATTATTTTCAGGACTAATTGTGTTCCCTGTTTATTTTCAATACCAATCAAATTTTCAAATGGCAATTACTAAACCAAATTATCCTGCTTTCTAATCTATACCATAAAGATGCCAAATGAGTACCTTTTTAAAAGAATTGAAATATCTCATCCTTAAATGTGAGTTACTTATTATATACTCCCCACTTGTCTGCAGATAACACTGCCAGTATCCAGAAGTGAAACTAATTTCAGAACATTCTCTTTCATACTTTATATATGAGAGAGCCTCAATGTGATATACCCAACAGCAGGATAAATGCTCTCAACCAATGGCCAGTCTGGTCTGCAGACAGCCTTGGAAATTACAAAGAGGCAAATGCAGCCTGCCTCATGACCTCTTTGTCAAGTATGCTAAAGGTGCAAACTTCCCCTTAGTAATGTAACAGAAATACCCATAGTTCATAAATATTAAATGCATAGCACATTTTAGCTGTGAAGCTAACTAGTTCTACCTCTTATATACATTTATGAATGGTGCTTAACATCTCCTAAGTTATAAAAGCATTTTTAGAAGACTAGTTTCAGAGTCTCACCCCAGAAAGAAAGAGCTAGGTAGGAATATGCTGACCCAGGCCCTGTGTGGTGGCTGAATCAAGAGGGCCTGCTTTTCAAGTTCAGTTCATTTCTTCACCATTTCTTAAAGAAAAGAACTCCACAAATTTTAGAATTTTAATCTGTCTCTGATTCCTAAACCCTAGCTTTTTATTTGCATTTAAAGTGGAAGGTCATAAATCTCATTGAACTTTAGTAATTATACACAGTTTTGAGAATACCTATTAGAGTATGGTTTTAAGCACTCTGATACTGAAAAAACTCAGCGTATTTGCCCAGATAAAGTCAAACTACCTTTGAACTATTCACATAGAGTTGATTTTAATTCAACTTGATAAATATTACATTGAGCTCCTACCATGCCCAACATCTGGGACTGGGCATAGAGAAGAACAAGACATCCATGACTCATCCCTGTGTGTGAGGCTCACAGCCTAGTGGGGAAGCAAATGTGTAAGCTAAAAGTCACCAGCTGCCAGCCCACAGACTGGAGTCACATCAGCGGTGAGTTATTTGATTTATACAGAGTTCTTTAAAATATCGGAATTCATTGCCCTTAGCCAGAACTCTCACCCTTCAGTTCAACTCAAAACCTTTGTCACCAACCTGATATACTTATTTATTGCATCTAATGGATGCCTAAAGGCATTTAAGTTTGGTATAAAAAATTTTAAGCAAATAAGTAATAGTGTTACACCTCTGTTACAGTGACTAAGATTATACAGAGACACAGAGGAATAGGGAGTTCTCCCCAAGGTGTCAGACGTGTTTTGATGGAGACTAAATTGTGAAAAGCCTTCTACATGGGGAATGGTGTGGAGGAATGGAGGCATAAAACAACAGGTCAAAGTTAGGAAATTAAGAGAAATATTTATTCCTAATTAATCACTAATAGGCTTTTTTCATATGATCATAATAAATCAATATAAGTAATATTCTTACTATTAGCTCCATTTTTTAAATGAGGAAACTGAATATCATATAACATAGGTTACCCAAGGCTAATCAGCTAGTGAAGAGTAGAGTCAGAATTCAAAGTTTTGCCCAGTCTCAGAACTTAGGTGTCTTCATCACTAAACCTAATGGATGTATTATTAGAATGCAGATTTATTCAAGATAGTTTTTTGGTAATTAAGGTTCCAAATTCTACCAAATATAAACATAGGTAAGACCACTGTTCATAACCACATTTGGGGGAAATATAGGCTTAATTCACTGTAACAAATGGAATAAAATTTCATAAACAAATTTAGAGCTTGAAAGAAAAGTAGGGAAGTTTTTAGTCCAAGTTCATGATTTGACAGTTGAGGATATCCAGGCATTTAAAATATTTGACTTAAAAAGTAAAAAACTTATATTTTATATATAAATTTAATTGTATTTTTCAATGAATATATTTAATAAGTTTCAAAATATTTTAGTTCCCCTTGTGAATGCTATGTATAGGTTCATAAAATAATTTACAGCCACCATAATTTAATCATACATTTCTTATACATTCTGCAGGTTCAAAAATGACCCAGGAAAAGCTGCAAGTTTCTGTTTAAAAGCACTGAACAAATAACCCATAAAACTCTAGCCGTGAAGCTACTCTTTTTGCTTCAGTACTTTTATTGTGACCTCTATTGAACAGCAAAAGGATGAAAAATCTATAAAATTCATGTTGCAGTGACCTAAAGGCTGAAAAATAGTCAAAAACAAAATAGCAATGGTTGCATGATCCTTAATTGTATTTGGTACTGAAGAATCTGCATGGAGATTAGCTGTGCAAGTAACTGAAGGAGAAAATACTAATTTTTTATGAGGGCATATTTCCACTTACTAGAATTAAGAAATGGGCTGAATTCTGTAATTGCATCCTTGGCTTAACTAAAATCATTTCCTGAAAATAATAGTTTTATATCAAAAATTATTTGATTTCCTATTTTTTGTACTAGAAATGTGTGTCATAGTGTCTGATAAGAAAAGTAAATGGGGCCTCCCTGGTGGCACAGCAGTTAAGTCTCAGCACTATGAAGCTATCACAGCCACTGCAACATGAGTTCGATCCCTGGCCACGGAGCTTCCCACATGGCACAGCAGACCTCTCCTGCCTCACCTGCTGCTCCCCTCAGCAGTGCACTTCAGTAGATCTGCTGTTCTGCTCCTCACTCTGTTTCTGGTGAATCCTCTCACCCCTGCCCCCACACCTCTGGCCTACACCCCAGTTCTTGTATGCATAAATAAATAACTTTTAAAAAAAAGAAAGATAAATAATAACATTTACTGCATAAATGTATAGGTCAATGAATAGTTAGTGACAAATGAATTATTCATAAAGAGAATTATTTTCTTTCATATTCTAAGCATAAATAAAAATTAGCTCTCCTCTATTTATTAGAAAGTTACTACTGATCCAGGATACCACTGAGCAGGCAAAGTTCTTTAGATGCTAGCAAGATAGTCATCTAAAGAGCAACTTGTATATTTCTGTTGGATCCTAGGTGTATCCATACATTCAGTTTGCATTTATGGAAACCCTACTCTGCATCCTCTGATCAAGACAGAGGACACTGTGTTGGACTCCCAGCTAGCCTGCCTCAGACATCACAATCAGACAGGAGTCTGTTCTCCAACAATCAGGACAGAGCAACTTGCTTAGTCTTTCTACAGTACGTGTGATTATGTACAGAGACTCAAAATAAAGGTCTTTATGAAGTAAAAGGTGAATTATTCCAATGCCTTCTATGAAAATGTTGCTGATCTCAGTGGTGATGAATCTGCTCATCTGAGGCTTCATTCACCTTCACAGAAAACTAGGAAACGTGGTCACACATAATGGATTGATGGTTTTAGTCTTTACATCTCCCAGCTGAGGGTAGAATGAGTAATGCTGAAAACAATTGTAATAGAGAAACTGTGTAATTCTTTGAAAACTGATTACAGGTCTGATTACTTTCAGATAATCTAAGTGAGCAGACTCCTCCATTAATTGTTCAAGTCAGATGTCAGAACGCAGGCAGTGTCAATGGCTGTTTTCTGTTTTCATGTTGTGGTCTGTTTATATGACCTACTGACAAGCAGTCCTTTTTTTTTTTTTTGTTTTAGGATTCTTTACTCTCATACAGTGTTTCTCAATGGGTGCTGCTAGCCTTTGGAGAGAGAATTCTCCTTTGTGCAGGATGTACATACCACTTACAGCAGTGCTTTCAGCGTCCATCTGACCTTCACCCATTAAACACCAATAATGTCTTTCCCCACTCATAATTTGTAGCACTCCCTAGGGACAGTGAAAACCATCAGGCTAATGAAAGACAGATAAATCATTGACCCCTGCAGCTAGTGACTTATGTTAATTTACCTTCTACCGGTGGTTACTAGTGCCTTTCCTCCATCTGATATCTAAAAGTACTTGAAATTATATTAAAGGGAGATTGCCAGATTTAACAATTAAAATATAGGACACCCAGTTATCTGGGAACTCTATATTTAAGACAAATATAATTATTAATGTTACATTCTAATTTATCTTTTACCCATCAACTCAAGGTCACAAACTAGAAACTCAAATATTTGAAATTTAGAAAATCATGTACTAAGCAACACATCCTGTTTTTCAAGCTTATATAAAAAAAAATACAATTTATACTACCAAGTATATAGTCTACTGAATGTAACAGAAAACAAAATACTCATGGAAATGTACAATTCTCCTCTTAAGAAATTAGGTGCTGTTCATTCATCTATGTTATAATTAAAAAGTCAGAGAAAAAAAGTCAGAGAAAGTCAGTAATTTAAGCAATAGGACAAACTAGACTAAAATTATTTCATATCTAGTTCCAAAATGGTCATGGGTTTAATTTCTTGTGAACTAAAAGATATGAGAATTATAACAGAGTAATTTCAGTTTCCTGACTAAATTGTGAAAATTGAATGTGTATTCACGTACACCAGCTTTTCTGTTTGTTTGTTTGTTTGTTTCAGATGCATAAAAAAAAAGTGATAGTTCCTTAAGGAAGATATGCCACAATAGATAACACACCTTTTAATCCATAGTAAAGAAACATCATAGAACCATTATGAATGATGCACCAAACTTAGGATAATAAAAGCTGCCATTAAATATGACAGGTTATCACAACAACAAAAACAATAATCAGTGTAATCATAACAATAAAATAATATTTGTATTTAGTTTCTTTTAAGAAGTTAAATAATGTACATCTTTTCTAAGTTAACAATTTTGAATACAGTCAGCAAAAATTAAAAACTCAGATCAAAATTTCCAAACATCAAGCATATTAATATTATCTATAGTTGCTGCTCTACCTGCTTTGGGTTTTCAATTTTCTTTAAGGTAATTGCATTTATATGCCTTTTCTTCCCCATGCAAGACTCTACTACTCTTTTTGTTGTGATCTAGTAATTTTGAGTCTGGCTTCCTATTACTTGACTTCAACAAATTCATAATAGGCTAGAATTGCATTATTTTTGCTTTGCAAAGCGTATAAAACATCTAAATTTTTGGTAATTCTTTTCCCTGTTGTAAAGTCACCATTTTTTTTAACTTTAAATAAGAATGCTGCATAAATATATGGCATGATTATCTCCACCTGATGCTCAGTGCTGCTCCTTCATTTTGAGTTTTTCTCAGATGATCAGGAAACACCACTGTGTGGAGACCGCCCCGTGTGGGAAGCTCTGCACGGGGCACACACTAGTTCTATGCTCGGTGATAAATGTCCCACGAAGTAACCAAGTCTCAATGTGCGTTGAACATTATCTCAAGGCATTTTCTGGCCTACCACTTGGCACTTTTGGCACACTCTTACTGTTTAAGAGGCAGTTTAAACATCCAATTCTGCTGGACCATTTTACTACAGTCTCATAAAATCAACAACAAAATCAATTGATTCATAGTCTATGATTTTCTTTCTATGTTTTCTTTAACCCAACACAGTGGAGAGACCTCACCCATTAAAACATTCATTGTAACTTTGTTCTTTCATAAAAACTTCTCTGAAGAGCTGAGAAATGCTGACTTTAGCAACAACTTTCTTTATAAAAATAAGATATATGGAGTATTGTATGCCAGGTCTTTTTAAAATCCTAGTTAAAGTTCAAAGAAACTCATAAGTTTTAACTTATTTTAGATACAAATTTTGTGTTGAAGAACAGAGCGATGTCTCTTACAGATTATAGGACTCATGAAACCTGAACATATGAAGAGAGATTCCAGCTCTCTCATATGAAAACTGCTGAGCCTCTTAGAGGTTTCAGAGAGCCGAAAAGGATGTGTTTCTTAAAACCATCAGTGTGGTTTTCTTGGGGTGTCATTGTATTTAAACTTAGACACACCGTATCAATTACCAGTGCTATGAATGCACTTATAATTGCATATATATGAAATTTTCTTCTGAATGATTTTAGTGATTTCCAGGTCATTGAGACACCAAATTGTAAAGCTACTATTCTGAAGTTCAGGGTTTCTAATTCACATCCACATAATGGCCAAAGAGGAAGTGGCTCATTTTTCATTCTTTATTTTTAATCTACAATAGAAATAATTTGTCCTGGGAGTCTGCCAACTACATTATACCACCATTTCACTTCTGGCCTCAGTTTGCTGGTCTGTAAAATGAAGATTTTTTTGACTGTGTGATCTCTACAGTCCTCCCAGCTCTGATATTCTGAATTTTATGATTACTTATATAATTTTGGGGTAAATTTAAGTAGCTTGCCTTCTTTGTTTTGCTTCACAGAAACATTGTTAAAAATGAAAATGCATGTGGTTCTACCTTTGCAAACTCTCATGTCTTATCCCAAATAGAAAAATATAACAAATTAAGAACTGTACCTGTTCATTTTCTTAGCACTATTTCAGAAATAAGTAATCACTGCATGGTCTAAAATGTTTCCTCATTGTGAGCACTAATTCTGATACACCTAGAGGAAAGCACTGCTTTTTCTAGTGTGGCATGACCTCGGACCCTTTTGTGATTATTTGCCATGTATCTATAACTCACATGGAGGTGAATTCTGCAAATAGACATCAATGACTTATGTTTATGTCCACTATGTGAAATGTAGATTAAGAATTTTTTTTCTTGGCATTCTGATACTTCTAAAACCCCCTTTGACTACAACTAATTAAGAGAACTTTCTTTAAAAAAGAATAGGAATAGGTAGATTTTTTTAATTTATAAATGAGAATGCATTCCATTTCTTTTCATTCCATAGCTTCCTTATAAGATTTGATGTCCTTTTTGAGAATAGGTTTTATTCCTATTAAATGGTCGACAGCTTTTCCAAAAAGTAAACTTTGATTAATGTTAATTTTTTATCTCTTAAAAGGATCCTTCCCGGCCATTGGGGTGGAGGCGTTCTGCCCCAGCTTCCTGAGGGCAGGGTTTTTAAATAGCATCCAGGCCCCGCATCCAGTGCCAGGGGGAGGATCTTTGCCCCCCAGGATTCCTGCTGGTAGGTATTTCAGGTGACTTTTCTGCACTTTCTATAGCACTAGGATTGTGTTCACAGTTGATGAAGCCACAACACAAAAATAAATATTTCTAAAATATGTTGGTGCAAAGAAATAAAAGGGGCTTTTTAAAATGAGGTAACCATATTTATGATGCCTAATGTTGTGAAAATAATATAAAGGGAGTAGAAAAAGAGTCTGTAACCTAAATACCAAATTAATACAGAGCAGAGTCTTCTTCTAGGCAAGTTATATATAAAACAAAGCTCGGGCTTAAGATCCCACATTTGTAACTCAAGAATAATGCAAGAATGGATATAAGCCACATTGTCACTTATAATTAGCTAGAAAAGAGAATTTAAAACTGAGTATATTTGCAGAATGAGTAATCCCACATTTGGGTGAGTTTATGTAGGGTTTTAATAAAGTTCCATTCTCATTGAAGAAAAATTACTTGAAAGAAAGGGCAAGATATAGCAAATTTGGAAAACATTTTAGAGAAGAAAAATTAATGTCTAGTTCGCCCTAAAAATGCCAGTCTGACCAAAGCTGGGTTTTATCAGTGAGAGAAAAAAGTTTAGGATATTGAACATTTTAAAATGCAGTTTCAAAGTTTAGTAAACAGTTGATGGATTATTTCTAATAATAAAATCACAAATTGTTTTGTCATTTTGTAAAGTATCCAGTTGTTGTCCTCCCTTGTACCTGAAGGATGCAAACATATCATATTTCATATGTGTCTTAGAATAATAGAATTAGGATGCCGAGTTTTGGAGTTCTTTGCCATACTTCTTATGTTTTGGTAATCATGACTACTAATTAAGCTACAAATTATGGTAATGATACCAATGAAGTCTTAGGACTGGCCTAGCCAGCAGTATAATAAGAACATTTGAAAGGCCTGGAAAATCCATTAATGACAGAATCCTAAAATGTGGATTTCTTACTTTTCTAGCAAAATTATACCACCAAGCCTAAGAATATTACACTGACATTTTTATTTCGGCTCTCAGTTTTCTTTCGGCTTTTCAGTTTTGACCCTTACCTTCTTAATTAAAACATATAAAAAGTAACCATAAATATTTTTCAGAGTGATTCAGTTTTATCATACTTACCAGTGTAGTTGAAGGCTTTATGGGCCAACAGTGTCACTGATAGAGAGCCAAAATTAAGTCAATTAAAAATAGCAATTTTAATTCTGATGAGTTTTGCTACCTCTCCCTCCACCCCTCCCCAAACAAAAATGGTATCAATTGCACAGGAATTTAATTATTTTTGAAAAAAAAATCTATATAGGCTAAGCTCTCAGAGTTAGCTGCAAATATAAAATGTAGCTTTCATATATTAATATAGCTCAGTGGTTGGAATTGAGGAAACGAGGATGATTTATAGTTTAATGGTTTAATCCTTAACTTTTAATGACATATCTTGGTGAATATAGGTTTATTTGGCAGAAATGATGTTACAAAGTCCAGTAGTAACTTGAATTATGCAACAATAGTGGTTAAAAAAAATAGCCCTTGTCATTGAGCCACTGAAAATGATAGGAGGAAGATGTTATTTCTATAACACATTCACAGAAACAACTTTCCACAGATAGATCTGAAAGAACACTCTAGCACTCTGTTATTCTAGGCTTTAAGCCAAATTTCCCTCCAGCTTTCATAGAAGAGGAAACTCAGTTCAGTTTTCATGACTTACATACAAATCAGGTATAACAAAATTGCTTCATAAAAAATGTATGGATCTAAACTTGTTCCTGTTCCCTCAAACTGAAATTATCTCAACTCACTTTTCCTGGTTTACATCAAGAAGTGATAAGTAATTATTGTACACTTTCTCTCTTACTTTTCAGTTACGACTACTGTGATTTCTAAAGTACTTTATCTCTCCCATTTGTAGCTTATATCCTAAGAATTTCATTTATACTTTTGTGTTAAAAAGAATGAGGCTGTAATAATGAGAAGTTTTCATTGTTTCATGTTTTAAAAAATATGTAAAGTACTTTTTTGCCATTTAATAGCTGAGCCAATGACCTTTTCATATAGGAGGCTAACTTGAGGGCAGGAAGCAGTACCCCCTTGCTCAGTCAATGGCACTTTCAACATTGGCATAAGGTTGATATCCACTAGGCAGCAATTAATTTTCTTTCTACCAATTGATTAAGTCACAGTATCTCATAAGATAGTTATGTATCATTCAAGGAATCACAAAACCTGTTTATTCCCAGCTACCTATTTTATGCAAATTTAAATGAGATATGTGACAGTGTCTTGGAGAAAATGGTTTCTTTGTATTCATATCACAATGTACTATGAAGAAGCAATATTTTTCCATCCTTATTGTTGTACTAACTGTAATAATAAAGAAATCAGTGAATCATGAGACCCATAAAGCCAATAGCTTGAAATCAGTATTTATATAACAGATATTATTTATTTATATTACCTTTTTCCTTTCTAGAAAGGTCATAGAAAAGGATCATTATTCTTAACTTCAAATAGATTAAAAACATCAGGAAATAATTAGGTGAAAGTTGAATAGCAAAAATATTCATATATTTAATGCAATGCTTTTCTTATAGTGGTTAACCAGTAAAGAAAATTACAGTAGAGAAAAAGAAAGGGGTGGGGCAGGAAGAAAGGGGACAGGAGCTGAGAGAAAAGGTTGGAAAGCTAAAGGAGAAAGTATTAGAATGACAAAACTCAGATTATATTGTTTAAAGTCTTACCCCTGCATTCCTCCTACTAATATCAAATTGTATCTTGTTGAAAAGAATTATTATCCCTCTTCAAACAGGTTAGCAAGCATATACCCCCAAATGATAATAAGCTTGCTCTCTTTGCACCATCTTGTTTTAATTTGTGCAATCTTTGATTTGATTCTGTAGTCAATGGTGTTTGAAAGTGGGACAAAGCATATTTATATACCATAGAGTACTAGTTCTACTCAGCATCTTCGATGCTTATGACTACTTTGTTTCTACCTAAATCCTTTATATTTTTGACTGTCCCATATGCTTACCATATGCAAATAAAATCAGAATAATAAAAACCACTGAAAAATAAATAGTGCAAAAATAATGATGAAGTAATGTATAGAAGTTTCCTTGATTCAGTCTTGTCTGCCACGTCATAGTAATAACCTGACATCAAATGACATCTTAAATTTCCATGAGATGCAAACATTACAATGTGAATTAAAACTAGGATTATTTATAAAATATAAAGTCATTTGTTATCTGATAATTACTCGGAAAGTAATAGGTTAGTTATACTTAGATCAAGAAAAAATCTAGCTTACAATATCTTGGTCCAATTCCTGTTATTGATTATAGGAGAATTGATAATGTTTTTCACTAAAAAATAACTCATATATAAAAATTAGATTCTAGACCAAACTCAAATGTATGTCTTACACTGATAAGCTTTTTCAATTATAAACAGTCTACAAAAGAGAAATGATAGGAAACAGGCAGCATGTAGGATTTAGAAATAAACAGATTCTGAAAAAAGTCCATGTTGAAGATATTCCTAATACTTCCTTTGTGGTTAATCTAGGAAGTGCTTTAGTTGTTAAAGAAATATTCTCCTGAAACATCATCTCAGTTTGTCTGCCTGTGCTTTAGTGCAGTATCTCTCTGAAAATCAACTCTTGACATTTTAAACTGAATTTCTCTTCATTGCATGTTACATACTATATCCAAAGAAAATGGCAAAGATGGCGTGATGAACTCGGCTATCTTCACCTTCTTGCTTAGTAAATTCCATGAGACTTCTCCTCTGTCTACTCTGAATCAAATAACAAGAAATAGGAACACACGGGCACTCAGAAAGCAGATTTGCAAATACAAAATATATAATTAATAATAGTATTATTCCTTATCCTTTGGAAAGAGATTTGAAATGTGACTTATACTCAAGTAACTGAACTTTTTCATATCCTCACTGTTAGGAAATGAATTCACAATCCATTTTTCGATAATCTAATAACAGATCCAACTAGGCCATTTCTCTAGCAAAGGACTACAGTGCTGAGTCTATGAAAATGTCTTCCAAGTCCATTGACAATGATTTTCGGTATTTTCGCTTCTAAGTTTAATGTGAAAGCCTGCCTGATACGGAGCTGGGCAAAATCGTATGCCGTGTTACTCAGTCAAAAAAAATTTTTTTCAGAAGGCACATAGTTTTAATGTTAGAAAGAAGCCAGGAATGATAAATATGATTGAAACTGCAGAGAATATAGGGTCTAGTGAATATAATATTATCAGGTTTTGATGCATATGGAGGACTGCAGAAAAGCAGTAGTGCTAATGTAACTAGGTGGCCGACTTTGAAGGAATATACAGTAAGTTGGCATGAACTCAATATGCCAAAGGAAATCAACAGAGAAAAAATTAGTACTTTTTAAATATAAACTTCAGTTCAGAAATATCTAAGTGAACCATAAGATTTCTTTCTATGTTCACGCTTTCTAAACAACTTTCTGAAGTAACTTACTTTTGGATCCCCAATATAATGTTTCAAACTTAATCACTTAATGGCAAAACAATTTCCTTTGGCTATAGTCCTCCTAAAAATATGATGATTCTTTTTGTTTTTTTCTATATAAGGCAATTGCCTTGCTTTATATTTTAAAGAAGTGTTGTAATGAATCCAACAGATAAGAGACAATGACTTGCTTTCTCAGTAAGAGGTCTTGTCAGGGAGGGGTTGTCCTTTAAATTTAAAGGTGTCTGTTTTATACATTTATATAATTGAACATAGTGCCATTAAACTGGATAAATTGTATATTAGTAGGTGTTTGTGTCCATCTACTTAAACCAAAAGCTAATTATAAATGGAATAGGAAAGATTGGATTAAATGTGCAAAGTAAAATCCTGAATAAAAATTCAAAATGTAAACTGATCAATAGAAAAACCTTCATCTGAACTCCCAACTTCCGGTGTCTTTATTCCTTTCCATTTGTGTGAGTGTAAGCCCCAGTAGGCCCTACTTAATACCATCTGCATAGTTCTCTCTAAAGAACTCTCCTCTAAAATTTGTGCAACTACAGGGTTCAGAAGAAAACTACAGAATAGAAATTATTAAAAATCTAGAATGAACAGGAGATCAAGATTATTTTGTTTCAGGGCTTAGCATAGGCTTAAAGAAGAGACAGTCACTTTTAAAATGGCAAAGATAACACACCTAGTCAGTAGAAGCAAAAGAAAAGTGATATGTGTGATCGTACTTCTCATTGTACACTGGTAAACAAACCCTTTAAAATATCTGCAACACTATTAGTGTAATACTGTTAGGGATTATTTAAAGATACCTTCTGGGTATGAAATCCTGCCATTTGCAACAACATGGATGGACTTAGAGAGTATCATGCTTAGTGAAATAAGTCAGAGAAATACAAATACTGTATGATTTTTCACTCACATGTGGTATAAAGAGAAAACAGACAGATGAACTTAATAAAACAAAAATAAACTTTTACACTATATGGCCAATCAACAGTTACCAGAGGGGAAGAGGGAGGAGAGGTGGGTAAATCAGGTGAAAGGTGTGATTTATATGGTGAAAGATAGAAATGGACTTTTAGTGCTGAGCTTACTGTAGCATATGCAAATGTTGATTTTTAATGATAAGCATGTTATAATTTAACACTACTTCAATGGGAAAAAAACCACCTTTGGGGATATATTAATGGTTTCCAAAACCAACATAAGAGGAGCTAGCTAGACAACATTAACATTGAGTTCAAAGTGCTTCCTCTAATGCTTAAAATTAGTGGGTTCCAGAGAGCATTGGATCATCCTTTAGTTCTTTGACTGACTTGAAGAGAAATATACAAAAGGTTAGAAAATTATTTGAAACTTAAGAAAGATGACTTGAAGCTACCACTTAGAATAAGAAAAGTCAGTATGGAAATGTATTCAAAATTGAAGCTATAATTTGAACCTTCAAATAAGATTCAGTTTATAAAATCTTTAATACTCCCGAGTTTATGACTTTAAGATCTCCTTGGACAGTTGGTTCTGATTTGGGGGCATAGGTCATGGACTCAAATTCTTTATGAATTATACTTTGTTTCTTGACCAAAAATAGTATAAACTCTACATCCAAGAAATGAACATACCATTTTTTATAGGTATGTATGTACACACATACCTATAATTTCATGAAACTCTATACAGTCCATAAATGAAGAATCCCAGTTTCTTAAGTACCAGTTTTCTATATATAAAGTTATGCTTAACTGACATTAGTGAGCATAATCATCTTTATTTAAGACTGACAGCATATTAAAAAAAAAACAGAGCTGCAGGATGCATTTGATATCAGGCTCTTGAACATTTACAAAGAGAATATCTATTTTTTTCCTGTCAAAAAGACATGAAAAATCTTAAAAGGCCTTTAAGTAATTTTCATATTTCTTTTACTAGTTCTTTGTACTTCTCTATTTTGAGGTTTTTTAAATAGGTTAGCCTTTGACCTTAACTAAATCTTTTTATTAGCATAAACTCTTCTTTTATCTTGATAAGGACTGATAGGTCTGAATCTTAAAAATCTGGTTCACATATATATCACTGCTTAAATTCTCAATTGAGCAGTTCTTGTTCTAAGACCATCTGCTTATATCTATGTAGGCATCTTTTAACAAACCTTTCCCTTTGAAAAGCAGCAGCAGAGCTCTCTGCCCACTGTGCCTATGCAGGTGTTTCTTTTTTCCTTTATCCTTTTCCTGATAAACCTGTCCTTTTAAAATACAAAAGGAAAGAAAAAAGGATAAAATAAATTCTCAATTGAGAACGTGCTTACACTGGAGGACTTCAAGTTTTACGAATTGTGCCATCTCTCAATATTTGGTCCTGTAGAAAGAAAATGTCAACAATTTTCAATGACTTATCCAAGAATCATGTTTTCTCACAAAGAAAAATTATGAAAACCTTTACACAACTTGCTAAATTTGCTGGATCTCCATAGGAATCAGCATTTAATCCTTGTATTGGTTGGTATTGTTTTGTCAGTGTGTTTTCACCTTGATTGGAAACAAGAAACTAAGCTCCTCAAATGCCTCTTCCTCTCCAGTAAACCATACTGATTCCTTCATGGGCTTTAGGGCCATGAGTAAGGTGGGAATAGACCTACCCTTTATAAAGCATGTGTCGTCTCAATGTTTAGTCTTTTGCTTTGTAGAATAAAGCACAGTAGAAGCTGACCTGTGACACAATGCTGGCTTTTCTTAGTTCTATTCACAGACATCTTCCAGAGGGTGTATTTAGCAAAGTCAAACTTTTTCTTTTTAATTTAACTTCTTGTAAGAGTTGCAGAAAAGATTCAAAAATAAGTAGTAACTTTCCTGGGAGGATAAAAAAAGGAAGGAAGTTGGTAGTTTATATCAGATATATTATTCATTTAAAAAATGTTTTCTCCATTATAATCAATATTTCACAATAAATAACATGTAGTTAGCCTTCATTAAATATATCCTGTCTAAAGGTTGAGTTTTGAATTTTCTTTTGATTAGTAATGATATAAAAGACCAAAGAGCTGAATATTTGATCACTTATGTAACCATAAGATACTTTTGAAGCCAAAAATAGGGCATAGCTTTTGAAGCAATAGTGGAAAATGTAATACTTTGTCCCAAAAGCTTCAGCACTCTTTTTTAAAACACTCAGGATGTGTTAATAATTACCCACTGTCTTCTCCAGAGGCTTTGCAAAAACATATTTCATTGCTTTTCTTAAGTTTTCTCATGTATGCCTTTACAACTCAAATTTCAATTGCTAAAATTTCATCCTTTTACTCCATATATGAAAAGTTAGGATAATTTAAATCAATTATTTGTAAAAAAAAAAAAAAACCATGAAATCATTATCATAAGCTGATATTTGAGAGGTGGGAAGAGCAAAATTTAAAAGCTTTTCCAACAAGTTCTCTTAACACATACTTCCCGTTTATATAGAATATTGTAGGATTTTAGGGGATTTTAAAATCCTAGAACTTGTCAAAAACAAAACATCTTTAGGATAAACACAGCCCACAGTGCATTTCTAGGATATATTTCTAAGCTGTTCTCCAAAGGTACTAGTGGAGACCCATGTATTATTTAGAGTTACACAAAATGGTCAAGGAATCCGGAGCCAGACACCTTGCTTCAAATTGTGGCTCAGCCAAGTGCTCACTGTGTATCTTTGAACAAATGTTACAGTGAACTAATAATTATGCTAACCACAAGGGGTGGTATAAGGATTAATAAGTTTGGAGAACAGTGCCTGGCAAATTGAATAACTTACTTTTAGCTTGATTATTATTATATGTGTTTTCACAGAAAGAAACCAAGAAAAAGGTGGCATAAAATTATTTTTTTGGAATACAATTTAATTTGATTTTGAACTTAAATAACGTATTTCAAGTCATGAGAATTTGCTCACGTGTTTTCACCTCTACCTAATGATAATTTAAATTATTGGTTATTGCATAGTCAATTATTTTATGATAGAAGGTAAAAGGCCATAAATAAAATAATTTCAAAACATGTGTTTTTAATTTGATCAGTATTATATTACTTTTATAAATATGGGAATAATACAAAATCAAAAAAGTTAGCCTTAAGTCATTTATTAAAATTTTGCAATATGGTTAATGTCTTCTAATAAAAGTGCAGTCTCACACTAGGTGTCTTTGGCAGTAACTTTCATTGTTAACAAGGCACTTCTGGGTAGTAAGAAATCTTTTTGTCCATATGGTAATTTTCAGTAGGAATAAGTACATTATTAAGTATTACTAAAGTTAATTGATACAGATGCTATATCACTCGGTCTGAAACTCGCAGGAAATTTGTATTTCTTCAGCCTCACACCTTTGATTTACTCAACAACAAATCTAGATTAAGAAATGATACTGTTTTATAAATGCAGATCACTCCTCATAATTTTTATTTAGCTGTTTTTCCACAGAATAAAATAATTTATTCTTCCAAGAACATTTGAATCATTTCTAAATTAAAAAAAAAGAAAAATTAAGAGAAGAGGACCAAATTAACATAGTTGTTATATAAATTCAGGGGTTTTAAATAGCTCTAAGTTTAACCATAAAACTAGTGTTAGAGGAACAAATCTGTACATATAGTGCAGAAGGCATGGCATAGCTTGTTAGAGAGAAATAAGAATCTGCTACAGAAGCTCCGCCTTAGAAACAGGTTATTTTAAGTAAGGAAATGATCAATTTGATTATTTTACTCTTAGGTGAAATCATCTTGTTCAGTAAAGCAACGTCCAACCTGCTAACTTAGGGTAAATAGGAATTAAGAGGACCTTTGAGACTTTCAAGAAAGCTCCTAAATAGATTGGCCTTCGTCATTTTTGGTAATGAACCTTAATTTTGAAAACGAAGCATACCACAGGATCCAATAGCCCATAATAAAGAATAACATGTTTATCCATTCATTCTCTTTGTTTTCAAAGATATTATCTCATTTAATCTCAAACCATGCATTAGAGGTAATGTGATTACATGATATTATAAAACATGCGAGCATACAAATGAGGAAACTGAGGCAGTGGGATTTGTGAGTTATGAAAGATCACTTGCCCAGCTTGAAAAATATCTTCAATATAATGCTATCTGACTCCAGAGCCACAGAATAAGGTAACCAAACACCCCAATATGCCTGAGACACAGAATTCATTGCTAAAAGTGGAAACTTACTATATGATGTAAAACATGAAACTAACACTCATTTTTCCTTTGCTTTAGGATATGAGAATTTTCATAGTAATATCAAGCTACAATGAAATACAGAAAAGGTCCTTTTTTTGGCTATATGGCAGACAAACATAATGAGAAGGGTAAATAGTTGCACACAAAAGGAAAAGTAAATGTACATCAGTATTTTGAGTGACAACTATTGTGAGACATTGTGCTTGTTTTATCCTCCCATCTCACCCTTTTACAAATCATGTAGTATATAATATTATCCTAATTTTAGAAATTCCAGACTTAGAGAGCTAAAATAACTTACCTAATATCAAACAACTAATAGGTAATGTAGCTAAATTTTGAAATCCGCTTTTTTCCCCAAAACCATATAATTTAATACAGATAATTCAGGATTAAATGCTATTTATTTGCCATTCTGTTTCTCAGTAACTTCCTGATCTAGGTCATCCTTAGAGAATATTTCTGTGTGCTTTCTAACATTCTATTAAAAAAAAAAATTTGAGTGCCGACTCTGTACCTACCTCTGGGCTAGGTAATGAGCTTACAGAGCCGAATTAACTCAAGTCCTGACCTCTCGGGCATTTTAGAGTGGGAGGCAAACACCTCTTTGTTAACATCATACCTACTGTAAGTGTAATTAAATTTTTGATTAAGCTATACAGAAGAGCAAAAGTACATAGTCAAGTCTTCCTAAAGGAAGTGTTTTGTGAGATAATTTGCAGAGAAAATAGTATTTAAAATATATGACTTTGCCACACAGAAATAATGAGAGAGTAGCCCCTGAAGATGAGAGGAAGATTCAAGTAAATTCATACTTAGGGAAGTATAACTTACCTAAAGAATTTGAAAAATAGAGGATGGATGAATAAGGGGACATAAAAAATGACACTAGAAATAGGTGGAGGAGAGAGTATGAAAGGACTAAACTGACAAGCAGTTTAGACTTTAACCTGGAAGCAAACAATACAATAATTAAAATATTCTTCAATCTGGGCCTCCCCGGTGGCGCAGCGGTTAAGCGCTGCGCTGTGGAGCTGTCGGCAGCGGCGACGCGAGTTCGACGCCCAGCCGGGGAGAATCCCACATGGTGCGGCAGACCTCTGTCCTGCCTTGCCCGCTGCTCCCCTCAGCAGTGTATTTCTGATCTGCCTGTTCTGCTACCTGCTCTGTCTCTGGTGAACCCTCTCGCCGCCCCACACCTCTGGCCTATACCCCAGCTTGTATGTATAAATAAAAAATAAATATTAAAAAAAAAATATATTCTTCAATCAAGGAGATGAGTCACTAGGTCTTCATAGAAATTAACTATTTACTTCCTTTCCCCTTTCCATTTTATACTTCATGAGAGCAGGGATCATGTATTGACTAGGACATTTCTCCAGAGACCAGAAGAATACTTGATACATAGCAGGCATTTTTTACATTTTTTATGAACCCCTGAATGTTGAAAATAATGGTTGTACAAGATTTAGCCTGCAATGGGGAAGAGAACAGGAGCAAGAAAAAAGCAGTCAAGGTGATTGTAATAAGCCAAGCAAGAGAAAACAAGGCATAATGTGGTCAGAGATGATAGATTTTGTATAGAATCAGCATAATTTAATCACTTATGAGCTTACAGGGGGTTAATACAGTGACATGTCTACTATTTCAGTGGTGTTTCAGTATGGGTAATTAGATAGGTGGTGATGTTTTTAACAAAGACAGGAATGCAGAAGGAAAATAAAGTTCAGGAGCCATGTTAAAAGTTTGGATTCAAACTCAGGATAAGATTCATTTGGGACATGATCTGTTAATCACCAGGCAACAGTACTAATGATTCAAGATAAGTACTAAAATTCAAGAAAGTCATTCTTGAATTTTAGTACTTATCTTGTGAATAAAAATAATATGTTAAAACTTTGTTCAAATTTATGTAACCATGTCTTTTAAATTCCTTAGAGGAATAAGAAAATTATTCCACTTATTATCAAATCCATTTGAGATTATAATTATAATTCACTATCTCTATTACAGAAACAGGAGAGAGAAATAGATTAAATAACTGGCTCTAAAATTCCTGAATTGCAACTAGGAGAAAATAACATAGGCAGCCTAACTGTCAATCCAAGTTATTGTCGTTTTTTATTACCTGTTAGACAAAATGTAAATGTGATATGATGTTAAATAAACTAGGACTGATTTAAATCTGTAATAGAATTTGGGGGGTGCTGAGATTTGTTTAGATTCTTGATATTACTGACTGCACATTAGAAATTACTAAACTGATACAAAATGCTACATCTAGCATAAATTCATTACTTACACGAAAATGGTAAATCTCTGTAATATACCCTTCTTTCACAAATCTTCCCTGAGACCAAAGGAAAAATAAGCCCAATATTTCACTTGTAAAATGCTTTCCCCAAGATTTCCCTAGAACATTTAAATAATGCCTTTCGTTTTCTTTAACAATAGCACAAGAAAAGTGTAGTTTTATAATCATTTGATTTCTCAGTACACCTATATCAAGATCATCATAAGTAGTGAAGCTGCAAATTTGAAAGAGATTCGTTAGTCCAGAAAAGTAAAATGATGGCATGGAATTTTATGATTCAATTTGTTCGCAATGTATATATGTGATATTTTTCAGAATCTTGTTTTTAACATAGTTTAAATTATCACTAACCATTTCTTGACTATTTGTGAAGTAAAACCAAAGAAATTGACTTGGTGTGACCTGTAGATCTTTTAAATCCTAGTAACGAGGCTTCTAAAGCTCTGAATTGGGAATAAATAGAGTAGGGCTCCCAATAATCTAGAGGAGAGGAATATGGGTGGGTATAGTGTAGTAACACATCTGAGGAGGTGTGAACTTACTTCCCTATTCCTAAATCAGGTACTGTGTTTAAAACAATGTCAGCTGAATAAGGAACAAAAAAGACCTGTGGATTTTGAGGCTTGACTGACATTCAAGAGCTCTGGAGTTTGTCATTGCTATTAATCGTGTGACGTGGGGCAATGGAGATGACCGGCCAAAATTGTAAAAAGGGAAAAAAATCTGAAATATTTTGAAAATACAAGAAGAGAGACTCATCTCCAAGTGTATTTCCCAAGGCAATAATGTAATATATATATATATGTAATATATATAATGTCATATATATATGACAAATAGCACCATTGCCAATAGACTTCTCTCACCTCACCACATAGATGAAGAATACCATCCTAGCTTTTATAATTTCCCTTATACTTATCGCTTTTCTTGATTATAAATGTAATCATAGGCTGAAAAGTTGCTTGTAATCTTCGCAGTGTAACTTCCCTACAGAAAACCACTAAGAAACAAATTACAGGTTAGATGCCAGCAGTATTCTAAAAAAAACAAACAAAAACTATAGTTTAATAACAGCTGCTCTCAACTGGCATTACTGCATGAAACACAAAGATGCAGAGCTCAGGTGTGAAACTGCTAATTCACAAGAATCTGGGGGAGTCTTCATTTGACTCTTTATTATCTTTAATGAGAAGATGAAACTTGTCACTGATGAATTTTAAGATTGAATAAAGTATCTCCCAAGGAGTTATAGACAGAACTAATTTCAGGTGCTTTCTTTGTATTCACATAGCTCAGAATATGCTGAAATGGTTTAGTTTAATTCCTTTAGGAATTCTGAACTCCATGAGAAAAATCAACTTGTTTCTATGAGTACCTACTCTGCTCGGCTCTCTAGGAGGTGACTAAGAAATCCAGTGACTGGGGATATGAAGCATCTGTGGGAACATGAGAAAAACAAGCTAACATAAACCCAGGTGCATTTCATAGTGCAGCCAGGAGATGTGAGGGGAATGCAACGACAGGAAAGAACAATGTGGAAGACTTCCAAGTATAAATTCTGGGGAAGTATGTGTAGAGATTAGGGAGAGTAAATTAGGAGGAAGTCTTCTCAAGAGAATGTCAAAAGTAAAGGTGAATAGGGTCAAATAGGCAAAAATGACAACTGATGGCGCAGATGACAGGGCTGGTAGGGAGAGAAGAGGTTCTTCACTGGAGAAGGCAACAGGATTAGCCTTATAGTTTTGATCTATTAATCTTGTCTAAAGGCACCTATTGTTATAAAAATTAAGAACTTAAGCTCTGAGACATTGCCTCACACTGCTGCTTACTAGCTGTTTTACTTTGGGCATGTAGTTTGATGCCCTATCCTGCAATTTCCTTATCTATGTAATAGCAATAATTGTATGTCTCAAAACAAGGTAAGTGCTTACATGTTCTTTTTATTCTAAGACTGATATTCTTAAGAGGAGAGTAAATAGAGAATTATCTTTTTAACTTTAAATATGCCTTTTTAAAAATTAAATGTCCTCTGGTAGTAATGATCTAGATTGAAAAAGTATGAGAATATGAACAGAAGAACTCAGGCAGTCATTATAGTAACCCAGCATTGACCCTTAGCAGCCATAATCCATTATCACTCAAACTGGAATATCAGTCTCAATGTAATTATGTTTAAGTATTAAAATGACCTTTTATTTTCCCTACCCTGCTAACCAAGTGTTTGTATCAGGCGGTTTCTATCTCCCAGCTCTCTGAAACCAGTGACAAAATAACGATTTCATGACAAACTTTCAGATTTAAAACCTAACTCTTCTAGATTCCTGACTATAATAGTAGTTCATTTCACCTCATTTTTTTTCTCTGAGAAATTTCTTTTTCTCTATTTGGGTGAAATTAATGACTTTGAGGAACATTATAGAATCTACCAAGGTGGAAATTTGGGGGGTTCTAATTGTATGCATGATAAATTGGGAGCATTATTACTACATTTAACCTTTAACACATCTCTTTAAAATGTAGATTCAAATGTAAAATCTAGCATTTGCAAATATTGCACTAATTTGTTATGGTCACCCTTTCTAACCCACAAGGCTTGGAGTTCATAAAAGAGACATGAATTACAGTATGAGATCTAATATTTCCATCATTGGTACACATAATTTATTTGCAAATCTTATTATAATCACAAGGAAAAACTCTGTGCATAGTACAGATCGAATTGCTAAAAATTCCAATGAAAGGCTAGAAATATAGAAGTAAAAAGTAAAGTATTTCATACATTTTTATTCCAGGTAAATATAATTTTCCTTCATCTGAAGTGAGTTTATCTTTTAAACGTGGGCAATTGGGCAGAACAAATAGATTCTACTCTTTGAAACAAATCAAAGTTATTTATGTTGAATATTCTACCTAATAGAGGTATACTGGGGACTGTAATGACTGCAAATAGATATGATAAAAAAGAAATAAATGTTCAGTTTCTGATTTTAGCCTCTGCACTAGACTACAAAATCAGCTACTTATTTTTCATGTACTGCCATCTTTGTCGGTTGATCTAATCTATGTCCAATAAAGAGATGATCAAGAACTGTGAAAAATCCCACCAACACTGTAGCATTCATCAATCTACTGGAATTTTTCTACTTAAAATCCCTTAAAAGCAGACTATGACTGATGGTTTATAATTTCTTAAAGAATTCTCCTTTTTTTTTTCTTTGCCTAAGGAATATTTCAGAAATCCCAGTCTAATGTAATTCAGCCATAATTACTTTACCACTCAAGTTACATTGTACCAAACTGCCAAAGCAGCTACAATAAAGCTTAAACCCTCATTTTAGCTCTATTGTCTTTTAATGAAAAGCTAAGGACAAAAAGAACAAATTCTAAACAAGTGATTGCAAGGCCTTAGAAAAGGAAATGCTTTATTTCTTTATTATTCATATTGGAATTCATATTCATTTATGAACTGAAAGGAAATAATGTTACAAAGACATGGAGAGATGCCTATGTATAGAAGAATGTTGAAAAATGACATTGTTATTAATAAAATACAAATAATTTAGCTGCCACAAGCTGGAAATCTCAAACTACAGCACATTCTATAATTGCTCTTATCCTGTGTGTTCTCTTGCTCTTTTTTGCAGGCAGACCAGTAATGATTGTGGTGGAATATATGGAGAATGGATCCCTAGACTCCTTTTTGCGGGTAAGGTGATCTTTTCTGATGGCATTTCTGAGTTCTAGATTTAAATCATTTATCATAAATTAATTTTTGCATAATGTTATTCATGTATTTCTCCATGAAGAATAGCAGCATCTTCTTCAGGGTGCATTTCTCTGATACCGTGATAGGTTAGAGTGTTACTGAGGGGGAGATTATAGTCATGTAATAATATAGTTGATTTCTCCTATACATCATTTACCATATTAATATGTAAATATATATATCTGTATTTCAAATGATGTTATAAAATGATTAAGTGGAACTCAGTTTCTTCACGCAGCCATTCATTTTGCTTTATCACATTTAGCTATTTTAGTATATTTCATGCAATATGTCTAATGCTGAGCCCATTAAATTGATGTGTATCTAATAATGATGACTAGAGTCATATTAGAAAACTGGTTTTATCAACTTTATCCCGCTTAAATTTATTGTACTATTTGGAAAACAAAAGGAGAAAGAAAAACTCTCCAGCAGAAATTTGTTTTTGAACGAAAATATTAACTCTCTTTCAAGTGACTTATTCTTGAAAGTATGGTCTATATAAAAATAATTTGTTTTTATAGTGATAATTACATATTACTACATTGTTTAATACATATATGGCTACAGGAATGTGGATATTTTTCTTATGAAATCACTGCCTTTTACCACTTGTAATTTATTGTATTTTTTGTCTTTATTTTCATGGAAATAAATAGTCTCAAGCATTCCTTCATAACTTCACTTTTGGTTCCATGTTATTTGGACCAATGCTGTACACAACTCACCTTTGGCTCTTGATCTCATTTTCATTTATTTTTCTTGATTCCATGGCCTCTGCTTCCAACAGCTGTCAATATTAGCAATGATGATATATTTGTACTGTGACTGGACTTGATGTCCAGATTCAATGTCAGAAGCTGAAATCAGCAAAATTGTCAAGTTATTATAAAGCAATACTCCTTATACATGCATATTCTCAACCAAATGTGTTCTTTAAAGCAAAATGAAATTCATAAGTGTTTGGGGACATGAACTATTTGTTTTTTTTCTGTAACCATCCTCAGAAGGTTATTTTATAGCTTGTATTCATTTCTCCTATCAATGTGCTAGATTATTTTAGTATAATTTATCAGGACCACCCATAGTACTTGCAATACATATATACTTATGCCCTTCCATTACATTAACTCAAAAACTCATTTTCACCAGATACATAACATAATGATTCGTTATCCAATGGTTCTTAGGAAATATCTTTTTGGTATCATTGATATCCTAGAGCTAAATATAGTGATAAATAATGTAGCACATTCTCAATCTGAATTGTTGCTGAAAATTGGGGCAAATGACTACTACAAGCAACTAGAAGAGAAATTTTAGCTTCAGATATACTTCTTACGCTGAATCAGGACTTAATTAAAATACTTTAAAGAAAATATTAAAAATAAAGTATTTCTTTATAAACATCCTACTATGTAGTACAAAAGTGGTATATTTAATTATTTAAAACTTTAAAACTATTATTTTTCAGCTCTTTTGTTCTATGTGGGAAAGATATCATAGAATCTGAAAAAAAAAGCGAATGTTCAATTGACTGTGGCTTTTATTACTGCTACTGTGAGAACCTTAACAATATTGTCCCATCTTGGCTGTGCCACCTACGAGCTGTGTGATCTTGTGATTTGGGGTAGTAACTACTTTTCTGTGCCTATATTTATTCTTCTATATAGTGGGGATATTAATAGTAGTTACCACAAGCAGTTGTCAGGATTGTGTTGATTATTATAAAGCTTACAGAATAATGTTTGACACATTTTAGTGGTAGTGAGGATTTAAACTCAAGTCTTTGACTCAGAAAGCCATGTTCTCATACACTATGAGAATGATCAATTATATCATTTTATCAAATTTCTTATTATAAGTTTACTTCTGCCTCCTCATGTAGTCTTATATCCCCTTTGTCCTTAAAATTTCAGTTAAAATCAATGTCAACTGATTAGGGAGAAAACACATAAGGTCAATACTCCCTTTTATCCTGCTTTAATATTCTTACCCATCTTTGTAATCATATCTTTAATCACTGAAGCTCAAAGTGATTTACAAACTTTACATCAATAGTAGATATGCAACTTCACATGGCAAGCAAAAATATTACATATATAAATATAAAAATATATGTATGTGTGTATATGTATATATATCACAAATCCTCAAAAGTGGAGTCATTTTTCAAACTGCTCCTCAGAAATTTGATAATCGTAGCTTCTGCAAACACAAAAAGGAGGCAATGGCTAAGGGCATTGCATGGTAGGGGGGCCATCCATGGCTCATTAATAGCATTCTGTGTTTACTGAAGGCAGAAGAGATTTTCGTTTGGTCTCCTACACTGGAAAATCACTTCAATTTACTATTTTATCTGAGCGGTACTCAACAAAGTACAAGTACCAGTGATGGTGGCTAACTTGCAATATTGCACAGGATTCATGAATCTTACTCTGACTCAGCCCGCGAGTCCAGATCAACGTTGCACCTGAGGAGGAAGCAGGGAGCAAGGGACAGGGGTACGCGAGAAAATGGAGACAAGACAGGAGGTCTGATCAAGTCTCGTCTATTGTTCGGGGGAAAGAGCATATATAGGGTGACAGTCACGGGGAAGTTATGTTAGGTGACGCAGGGTGGTTCGAGATTGGGGATTCAATGAGAGCGCGGCACGGGAAACAATGGGACGGTCCTGCTGACGTCAGTTTGGGAACAATGTACATGGAACGGGGAAACAGAAACCTAAGGCAGTCCTCATCGAAACCTAACCTTATATGGGCAACTGAGGCAACTAGGGCCGTAACTCACCGCTAGGGGCCATCTTGTCCGATGGCTGCTGACATTACTCAGTTTGGAATCCTTATGGATGTACCTCCAAATACATATTAGAAGGAGATAGTGTGATTAGGTGTGTATGCTTGTATGTACATGTGTATACATGTGTGTATACATATATGTGGCAAAGAAATGTGGCTGGATATGTGTAGTTTTGATTTTGAAATAAATGGATTCTCACTTAGCAGGTGAGCACCACCCTGACTAACCAGTAGGTCAGATCTCATTACTGTACAGATTTTCCTAACTTTTCCAAGGATTTACACCAGAGTGAATTAATTATTATATTGACCACCATCTCTGTACAGTCTCTCTCCAACTATACAAATGGATTTTCTAACTTTCATTTTTTTATGTGTTAATTGCCTGGCAACTGCGAGTCCCTAAGTCTTTTAATCTCCATTTTCATAACAATATCAACTAACAATTCAAATAAAAATATTTATAAAATACTTTCAAACTTGAAGATATTATGTCAACCACAAAAAGTGCGGACAGTATAATCTGACTGTTTTAAAAGGATCACTCTGGTTTGCAGTATTGAGAAGACTATAGTGATGTATAGATACAGGGAAATTAGTAGACTTTTGTAATAATCCAAGTAAAGAGATGAATCTGATGGCTTACATGAAAACAGTTTCAGTTGAGATGATGGTAAATGGTAGATTCTGTGATGAATTTTCATAGTAGAACCAATAGGATTTGTTGGTGGATTAGATAAAGTATAAAAGATTCAAGAACAACTCTCTCCTACAAACTGACTTAATAATAGGTGGTAACTACAACCTACAGTTATTGAACTAGAGAAGTGAATGGTTCATAGACCTAAAATTTCAAGAATAGTGTCTGGCACATAGTAAGAACCCCATAATGTTAAATGTTATTATTATACTATATTTCAGAAGACATGATGATGATTAATAATATGGTTTTTCTCTTGCTCCCTTATTTGTTTTTTCAAATAGCTAAAAATAGGTTTAATTTTCACCATTAAAAAAACATAGATATCCTCACAAATATGAGAACTTAAATAATACATATAAATGCATATCAGTATTTCAAAAGCAATGTGAGTCATTTGAAGAGTTTCCTTAAACAAATGCAAAGCAAATATTAATTTAAAAAATTAAAGGGATCTTTTAAATATTCATGTACTCAAATTATAAATCTAGTAAAGATGGCATTTTAATTTATGCTAGTCATATATTAATAATGAGAGTTGTATTTTATTAGCACACTTTTCTTGTAAATTGTGTTGTGCAGAGTATATCTGTGCTGGAGCCTAAGAGTAAAATTAATCTCCATCACGTCCATTTTATATTCAACAGTGAGAAAAAAAGTGAAGTTACATTTATTCACCAATACCTTTTTTTAAACCATAAAAATTATGGTTGAATTGCACCCCCTTAATTACATTTTTTTCTAAAAACAACATGTGAAATTTCGTGTAAATGCCTATTGTTACTTATCACACCTGTGCCAGCTTAATGCCAAATACTACTCTAGGAATTATGTGACAATAAATATCCAAATGTACAAAAGATGGTGTACTTGGAATCCAGTGTATGGATGACTTCCTTGTTTTTAAATTAGGAGTTAGAGCATCAACTTCCACTAGCCTGAATTTATCGTTTTATGAACATTTTATTTTTTTTATAAACATTTTAGTACTATAAAAGTGTAGTACCACTTGTAGTACTTGCTACTGTGAAATTGTCTTTTATAATTCTCTTTATTAATTCTCCTTTAGATGCAGGTTTTTTGTTGATTTTTTTAAATTGGTGTGTAATGTATAATTAGAGTGCTGTGTAGAGAAATCCCCATGCATTTTCTTATGATCATTCTTACTCAAACCTCCCACCACCTCACTCCCACCTTAATTTGAACCAGACAGGATATTTTGGATTTACTTACAGAACTAAATATTAGACTTAAAATGTGTGGTCCTCAACCATGCTTGCAAATAACACTATCCTAGAGAGAGCTTAAAAAATACCTATGGCCGACCCAAGCAGATTTATTTTGCAAAAGCTTCCTTGGATAATTCTAATGTCCTTAAATGATGTTTTATCAAGATCTTGATGTTTTGTGACATAGATGCAACCCAAAAAATATATAAATTTTCCTGGCTTTATTTTAATGCAGCACATGGTAGCTGTTGTAGATTACCTTCATGTAAGAGCAAACCAAAAAAAAAAAAGAAAGAAAAACAAATTCAGTAGTAAGCTATGTAAGCTAAAGCTGTATTATATTCTGATTTTCATTAAGCTCTTAAAATGTGATTCTGAAATCCAGCAGCCATGTTCCACAAATCCATATCTACTTCTCTTCTTAGGTTTTTTTAGGTATATTAAAAAATGACATTTTTAATTTTGTATGATTGAAATTCCCCCATTTCACTTGTGGTGGCCTCTCCCTTCTACAACTAAAAATATAACTCTTCCTTGCGTAAATCCAAATGCATAAAGACTACAAAAGAAAAGCCTTGAAGGGTTTATTAAATATTCTATAGGAAATGATAATAAGATTTTCAACTAGGGAGGCCATAAGAACCAAAACTTGGGTAAAAGGAGATATTAACTCTTATTTGTTCAGTAGTTATTTTAGGACAAGAATGATTTGGTCTTTTCAAATCTATAAATAACTTTAGTAATTTCTTTTTCAAATACAGGAGATTTTATAAAGTCATAGTAGCATGGTCAACTTTCTGATTAAAGATTATAAAAATTGAATTTTAACTTTAACCTTAAGTTATAGAAATAATTCTGCAAGGATCGTTTTCTTCAAATCCTTATGAATCAATTGTCTAGAATACAGAATGCTTTTTTTAAATAAATATTTCTTTTAAAGATATTGTTTAAATCCCAAGGCAGATCCATAAAAGCCTCTTTAAACAGGCTACAACTAAAGGATGTAGCTTCTGCTATGGCAGGGGAACCAGGAATTTCCTTCCAAAAATGTGTATTTTCTTCCCCTCTACATGATTTGCTTTGGACAAACTTTTTTTTTTTTTACTTTATTATAGACCACTTGTCTGTAGCCTACACCCCTCTCTTCCCGTTTTCTTCGGCTTTTGCTATTTTAAATCCCATGTGGTGGTCCACCTTTTTCCCTTTTATCCCCTTCTAGCGTTTTTTTTTTTTTCCCCTTATAACTTTTTTCCATTTGTAACATGGACCTGAATCTAAGCTCCCATTCTCTCATTGCCACAGAGCTTAGCTGAATGTGGTTGGAGTGATTTGTACAAGTATATGATTCACAAATACTGTTTTAATTCCTCCAGATGACTTTACTACTTTCATATGAATGTGTAAGCCCAAGTAGAATTTTCTTTAGTTTGTATTTTATTGTAGTAATAACATTTAACACAAGATCCGCTTTCTTAAAAAATTCTTAAGTATACACTACATTTGTGTTGGCTATAGGTACAATAGGTACAATGTTGTACAGCAGATTTCTAGAATTTAATCATCTTGCTTAACTAAAACTTTGCACCAGTTGATTAATGACTTCCGATGTCCCCCCTC
Organism: Scalopus aquaticus; assembly: GCA_004024925.1. Classification (NCBI taxonomy): domain Eukaryota; kingdom Metazoa; phylum Chordata; class Mammalia; order Eulipotyphla; family Talpidae; genus Scalopus; species Scalopus aquaticus. The sequence continues at coordinate 32,550 of PVIJ01012379.1, forward strand.
CCCAACTACTGGCAAACCCCATCCACTTCACCCTTTGATTCTGTGATTTTTACCACCCCCCAAAAAAAAATTTATAGTGTCAGGCTGAAAAAAAAAAAAGACGAAGACATACTGACAGTACAGGTGAAGATATTTTTGACTAAGGAACATTTAGGAACTCAGAGGCCTTCTGTTTTTGTGTCTCCTTGTATAGCTTCTCATCTTTTGTCCCTTATGAACCCACTTTGTGACACTTTCTGATTTTCCCAAAATTACTTCTAGTACAGCGGTAGGGGAACAAGAGGCTTACAAAGTGTCTGCTTTTTGCACACCTTGATCTTTTGTACTGCCGTTTTATAGTTCGAGTACACATTTTGGATATAATCATTTTATAAGGCATCAGTTAATCCCCTATTTCTATCATTCTGTTTTTGAAAGAACTGTGCCATGTCTTATAACGCATGGTTAATGAAGTAAAAAAGGCATTCAGCATACCTTATGAACCAAACTTTCATTACTGCATTTTAAAACATATCTAGTGGTGGTTATTACACCATTTTGTGAGGCATCTTTGGAAGCCAGTTTAATTATTGCACATAACCAAGACACCACATAATGCAATGGATTTTCTATACATATTTGTTAAATGAGTGACATGTAATTTATATTAATTCTACTCAAGAGTAGCTGCTTATCATCTACTGGGAGTAGTATAGTTACATTTACTTGCTCTATCCAAAGGAATACTGCACATTTTTCAGGTAGGACGCTTGGGAACAGTGATTTATATTGTGATTCAGAGATCTTTAGTTGTCTGTAAAGCTAGTTTGCTGGTGGACTCAGAATCACTATGATTCTCTTCCAGTGAAAATGTAGGAGGAACTTTAACAAATTTATATTACATGTTTCACCCCCATTTTCCTCACTCTGCAGCAAAAATACAAGAATATGGTAGTTATGATCAGACCCAAACCAGAGACTTCCCCTCAGAGTGAAGATGGCCGAAAGTGTATTCAATATTTTTCATTAACTCACAATTTTTCTCAGAATATCTCTTATAGTAAATCTAGCTTTCCATGAAAAATACTTCAAAAGCATATCTACTATTGACTGAAAGCTTGAAGTGCTTCACTGCATTAAGAGAAATATAAATGAACACTCTGTAGTCATTACAGTGGCCACCGATTGAGTATCTACTGTGTGCGGGCATGGAGCTAAGCCCCTGGATTGCAAAGATGAACAAAACATTGCCCTAAATAGGATTATGTTCAAACAGTGGAAGACACAGACACATATGGTTTTAGCCAAGGTGGGTATAGACAGAGTGATTTAAGAACAATATGGAAAGAAATGTGGTTTAAATTTATTCTTTCCCTCTCCTAACCAGTCCCTCCCAACTAATGCAGATCCTGCTGGCTATGCTATAAAACAGATTTTAGACCTAGCTCAAGCCATCAGTATCTCTCTCTCCTCTGTTACTTTAATAGCTTCCACACTTATCTGTTTCCATTCTCTATAGACAAGGCAGAATTTAGTACTCCTCAATTAAATTTCTTCTCTAACATCTCATTACTTTTAGAATAAATTTAAAACTCTTTACCATGGCTTATAAGACCCTACATGAGTGTGCCTCTGCTACCTCTCCAGTCTCCCTCACCCAGCCTCATTGGCTCTCATGCCGCAACCTTGTCAGAGTTATTCCTGCCTTAAGTCATTGTCATGCTGGTGAATATTTACAGGCTCCGCCATGTTATTCTCTTTCATATCACTCCATTTATATTGGGTTCCTTGTTATTTAGAAGTATCTCATTTATTTTTTGCCTCTTTACTTCCTGTTTTCTTGCCTTCAGTTAAATGTCAGAGCAAGAACTTTTCTGTTTTGCATCCCACTTTGACTCCAGCAATGAGAGCAATGATTGACCCATTTAGTAGGTACTTTATGAGGGCTGTTTGAAAGAATGAAGTTAGGGCTTCAGTAGGACCTTTCTAGCTGAGATGATTTTACCATGAAAAACTCAGGTGACAAAAGACTAGAAGTACATTCCAGGTACAGGCAATCATACAAGCAAAGCATAGTGGACATGAAATAACATATTGTATGGGCAAATTAAACACAAAAACTTAAAATCAAAATAAGAATATGAGACTAACGATAGATGCAAAGGTCAAGTTTGTATTTATATTGAGACACTGTATATTATCCTCTCACTGAGGATCATTGACGGTCATTGACAAGTTTTAAGTAGTAATGGGATGTTATTTGTGTTTTCATAGAATTTGAATGTATGTTTTTAAAGTTGTTAGATAATAATATGATGACTCCAGGACAGCATAGCACTCAAATCCTACATTTGTCCTAAACTCAGGCTATGTACTTGATCTCAATGTAAAATCACTAGATACTACGAGGCTTAAGATTTCTGTGGGATAAACCCATGAGTCTGGACCTTAAAAACCATTGTCAAGAGCTTGTAGTACTGTGAAGACAATGTGACATGCCAGTGGCTCCTTAGGTCTGGTGGGGTCTTGTGCTGTAGTATCTGAGACAAAGGATTTCTCTCAGATGGATCTCTGCAATTTTTGGAAAAAGCAGACATTGTTATGTATAGCTTTCAGAAACCACCTTTCAAGCAGGCTCACCCTCTCTGTCACCTAGAGGTTAAGCTCCATGTTTCTCAGCAGTCAGGCTGAGAAAGCAAAAAAAAAAAAGAAAGACAAACTGAATTCTGGCTACTAAGCTCAGAAATGCAGTGTTTAAATATGCTGCATTCATTCTCCTTCATTTGAATTTGCCTTCCTGGGAAAAATCATATGTCAATAAAAAAAAAATCATAGTTTCATTTTGATTAAGCTCTGGTAGGAAGCCCAAAGATATTAAATCTTGGTATTCTCACATTTTTCTCCTCCCCTAATAAACAATTCAATTTGAATTAATATTTATCAAGCACTGACATAGGTATGGCAGTGTAGTAGACACTGTGATAGAAGTGCTACATAAAAGGGAGAAAACTCCTGTCCTACCTAAGAAAAGAAAACATTATTTTTTCATAGAAGACAATAAGAATATATAGAAATAGTAACCAGTGCACTACAAGATAATATCTAAGGTTGTTTAATTCAGTCACTATTAACTATCCACCAAGAAAACCAACATGTCCAAAACCACACTTGAGACTATGTTAACAAGGGCTAGAAAAAGCAATATACATTTTTTTGAAGTGGAGAATTGCATCTTTTATGTAAGAATAGATCTGTACTGTCCCTCATGTATGAATAAATGGGGCTAAGCACGACTTAGATGAATAGATCCTCATTTGTTGGTTTATCTGGAGTGTTCTTTGCTTGTTTGCTATTGCTTTAATGTTCTCAAAGATACTTTATACCCTTGTTTTATTAAGTCAAATTATGCTGCCCAAACTAGTTCAGGCTGGGTTGTTGTGGAAAAGTTTGGATCAAGTCTTTTTCAAACAACTTCAATTAATTTTGATAAAGGCTCTAGAAATAGTCTGCAAAAGTTCAGTTCCAGATCCAGCTTTTACTAGGTTGTTAAATCTATTTGTCCTTCAGTTTGACCATCTATAAAATGAAAATAATAACTACACTTATGTCACCCAGTTGTTAAAATGATTAAATGAGTTAATACCTGTAAAGATCTTACTAACTGTGACTGGTTTGACGTGTTTAAGGACTGTTGGCTAATTTTTTTCCCTAGAAGAATGTGTCAGCAATTGAGTTATAAATTCCCAGAAGTATCTAAAACTGTCATTGGAGCATCTCTTTCATCAAGCTTACATTTTATAGAAAGAATATACACGGATGGATGGATGGATAAATAGATAAAGCAATGTTGTGATTAGTAAGAAATATAAAATCTTCATCCTCCGTTCCAGACTCCTGGATCCCAAAACCCTTGGAATTTCCTAAATGTTTACAGTGATAAAGTTGTCTTTTGTCATATGAATGATGTGACTTCTGGGAAGCACCCAAGGATAAGGACTGGTGCCAGGAAAATCAGCTATGTGACTAAAGGGTTAGAACTTCCAGATCCACCCTCAGTTCTCCATGGAGGGGAGAGAAGCTAGAAGTTTAATTCAGTTATCAATGGCAGGTGATTTAATCACTCATGTCTAAAGAATGACGATTCCATAAAAAAACAAAAGGAGGGGCTTTGGAGAGCTTCTGGATTGGTGAATTTGTGATTTGGGGAAGTTGGTGTGCCTAGAGATAGCATGGGAACTCTACCTCTTTCCCCCATACCTTGCCCTGGCATCTCTTCCATCTAGCTGTCCCTGAATTATATCCTTTGTAATAAATTGGCAATGTAATGAATAAATGGGTTTCCTGAGTTCTATGAGCTGGTACAGCAAATTAATTAAACCTGTAGAGGATGTCTTCGGAACCTCTGATATATAGCCAGTTGGTGAGAAGCACAGGTAACAGCCTGGGCTTGTGACTCACATCTGAAGTAGAGGGTTGTCTTGGGAGACTGAGCCCTTAACAACTAGAATCTGATGCTATCTCTGGATAGTGTCAGAATTGAGTTGAATTCTTAGAAACCCTGCTGCTGCCGCCTCTGCTCTGCTGACCTCTCCCCTCCCTAGGTCCATGGTTTGCAAGGCTGCTTACCATCCATCCTGACGTTTCTCTCCACTGACCAGGTCTTGGTTAATGAAACATGAATTTCATTAGTGTCCCTTCTGGTGCCATCCATGCTGGTCTTTGATATCCATAAGATAATTTTACTCTAAACTACAGACCCTCTGGGTACAGCACCAGTGCGGGTTAACTTTCAGATTATTTTCCCTGCAGCAAAGCAATGCATTCTTTTTTTTTTTTTAAGATTTATTTATTTATGCTACAAGCTGGGGTGTAGGCCAGAGGTGTGGGGTGGTGAGCTGATTCACCAGAGACAGAGTGGGGAGCAGAACAGACAGATAGACTGAAATACACTGCTCAGGGGAGCAGCGGGCAAGGCAGGAGAGGTCTGCCGCGCCATGTGGGAATCTCCTTGGCTGGGGATCAAACTTATGCTGCAGTGGCTCTGGATAGCTTCATAGTACTGCGCGTAATCCCTTGTGCCACCAGGGAGGCCCAGCAATGTACTTATTCTGATTCTTCGTTAAATCCCTGGTGTTTATATGATATCTCAGTAACACTATAAAATAACTTACCAATCTATGCATAATTATTCACCATGATCAAGTGTGTTTAACCCAGTATGAAATCTGACTCAACTTTCAAAATCAGTTAATATAATCTATCACATTAAATGACTAACAAAGAAAAATTACAAGATCATATCAATTGATGAGGAAAAAGCATTTAGCAAAATCCAACACAAATTCATGATACAAACTCTCAGTAAACTAGAATGGAGGGGAACTTCCTAAACTTGATGAAGACAATTAACAAAAAAACAACAGTTAACATCATGCTTAATAGAAAGAAAGTTAAACCTGCCCTACTAATTTCAGGAACATGGCAAGAATGTACACTCTCATCATTCCATCATCATACTGGAAAAAGTAGTAACAAATACAATAGCTAAGAAAAAGGAAATAAAAAGTATACAAATTGAGAAGAAATAAATAAAATGTCTTTAATCATAGTTAACATCTAGATTGATTAATGTAGAAAACCTGGAAAAAGAGACAATAAAAAAGCCTACTGCAAATAATAAACAATGAAAAAGTGGAATTTGAAATAAACACAATGTCGTGTTCATTAGTACTCAAAAAAGGAAGTACATTGTTTTAAATCTAAGAAAAGATACATAAGATCTATGAGGAAAACTATGAAACCCTGATAAATGAATTCCAGGATGAATTAAATAAATGAAAATATAGTCCTTATTCATGGGTAGGAAGACTCAATATTAAAAGATATCATTACCTACTTGATACATATGTGCAATGCAATCTCAGTCAAAATCTCAGCAAGTTATTTTACAGATCTCTTCAAACCTATACTAAAGTTTATACAGATGGGTGATTTGGTAGTGGGTGTACTATTGTGGCAATACCTGCTTGGGGAACCTTAAAAAAACCTCAATTAAAAACAAACAAACAAACAAATAAATAAATAAATAAAATTTGCATGGAGGAACAAAAACCCAGAACGGCCAACTCATTACTGATGAAAAAGAACAAAGTTAGGTGTGACACTTCCTGACTTCAAAACTTATTATAAAACTATAGTAATCAAGACAGTATGGCATTGGCAAGAAAAATAGACAAATAGATCAATGGGGAAAAAAAGACTATAGTAAATATATTCATCTAGTCTTTGACAAAAGGGTAAAATCAATACTATGCAGCAAAAATAACCGCTTCAACACTTGGTGCTGAACAACTGGACACCCCTATGCCAAAAAAAAATCTTGACAAAGAACCTTACACCTTCACAAAGTTATTAAAAATAAATCACAGACCTAAATGCCAGGTACACAACTATAAAATTCCTGGGAGATGACAGAGGAGAAAATTTAGTTCACCTTGGATATGACAATGTCTTTTTAGGTATAAATCCAAAGGCACAATTCATGAAAGAAATAAATGATAAATGGAACTTCATTAAAATTAGAAACTTCTACTCTATGATAAACAATGTTAAGAGAATGAAGACAAGTCACAAACTTGGAGATTGAAGAAGACACAGCTAATAAAGTAGTTATCCAAAATATACAAAGGACTTTTTTTAATATATATATTTTTATTATTTATGTCTTTTACATTTTGTATTCCCCTTGGGTAGCCCACCACCAATTCACCCATGATCCATCTCCATGGTCCCTTGTGTTCTTTTCTATTCCATTTTGTGTGCTTTTCCTTCCCTCTCCCCCCCACTCCCCCCCCCCGCCCCTGCTGATTGTCTCTCTCCTATTTGATTTCCTTATAGTCCTGTATAAGTGAAACCATTTGATATTTTTCTCTTTCTTTCTGGCTTATTTCACTGAGTATGATCCCCTCTAATTCCATCTATGTCGCTGCAAATTGCATGTGTTTATCTTCTTTGAATACTGAATAGTATTCCAATGTATATATGTACCACATCTTCTTGATCCGATCATCTAGTTTTGGACATCTGGGTTGCTTCCATACCTTTGCTATTGTGAACAGTGCCACCATGAACATACTGGTGCATGTATCCTTTCGGATTAGTGTTTTTGTGTCCTTTGGGTAAATTCCCAAAAGTGGGATTGCTGGGTCGTATGGAAGCTCCATGTTTAGCAGTTTGAGGAATCGTCATACAGCTTTCCATAGTGGTTGGACCAGTTCACATTCCCACCAGCAGTGTAGAAGAGTTCCTTTTTCTCCACATCCTACAAAGGACTTTTAAAACTCAAAGTAAGAAAAAAAAATTAAAAATTGAGTCATACCTCGACAGCTCAAAGAAGATATGCAGACGGCAAATATGATACATGCAGTGATGTTCCACATCTTACATCAGCAGAGAAATGCAACTTTTCAACCACTTTGGAAGACAATTTGGCAGTTTCTTACAAAAGTATATTCTTGCCATGTGATACAAGTGTCATATTCCTTGGTATTTTCCAAAAGGAGTTGAAAACATATGTCCACACTGAAGCCTATACACAGATGTCCCTAGCAGCTTTATTTGTATTTGCCAAAATTGGGAAGCAACCACATTGTCCTTCAGTAGATGAATGGATAAACGAACTGTGATATATTCAGAAAATGAAATATTAATCTACACTGAAAAAAGAGCCTGGAAAAATGTAGAGGACTCTGAAATACATATTACTACATACTATATTACATTTTTTATACTGTATGTTCGACTGTATGACATTTTGGGAGAGACAAAACAATGGAGACAGTAAACAATCAGTGGTAGCTGGGGCAGGGGAGGGTGATAAATAGGTGGGCCAGAGGATTTTTAGGGCAGTGAAAATAATCTGTATGACACTATAACAGTAGGAATGTCAGACATTTGTCCAAAGCAATAGACTGTATAACACCAAGAATGAAATGCAATGTAAGCCATGCACTGTGGATAATTATGATGTGTCAATGTAGGTTCATCGATTATAACAGATGTACTATGCTAGTGAGGACATGGAAAGCTATGATTTTGTTGGAACAGAAAGTATTCGGGTAATCTCTCTGCCTTCCTCTTAATTTTGCTGTGAACCAAATACTGCTCGAGAAAAAAGAAATCACTTGGTGCTTTATGGCATCCTCAGAATAAGAGGATATTAAATTTCAACCTGGTCTTACGTAACTATTTCTTTTCCCAGTGTAGGAGTTTATATTGCTAATAGACTTTTAAGAAAAGAGATAAACTTTCTGACACTAAAATTAGTTTTAAAACTACATATAAGTAAAATAAAAGTAAAATAAAAAAGGTTTTATTAAATATTAACTATTATTATAAGTCAGGGATTGTGCTGTGTGTTTTATATATAATTCTCACCACAACTCTGAGATTATTCTATTTTCATTTTAATATTAAAAAAATTGAGGTACTCTTTGATTTTTCAGAGGGTCCAGTAACATGTCCTAATGTTCAGAAATTCTGCATGGACAAGAACTGTGATACCAGGCAACTTCATTTTCTAATAGGCAAAAAAGTCATCTCTTTAAGTTTAGTGTATTCCTTTCCAGGTCATAAAAAAAAAGTGCTCAAAGGAGCTGAGATTCCTAATAGAGGAGATATAGGTAGAGTACATGATAGAAGAGGCAGATTTCATCTAATAGTGCACACTGTCTAGGGAGATGGATTGGAAACATAAAGAGCTAATAATACCAAAGATTTTCTTTGCTAGGTTATCTTTTATACATTAATTATACAGAAGAGCCTGCTAAATGGATACTCTCTTCTGTAGAATGTTTTTTTGAGGCAAGGTTCTTTTCCTTACTCTGCACTTGAGTTGGAAGATTTTTATCAAAGAGCTATCAGAGAGATAAGTTAATACAGTAAGACAAAGCTTATTTCATTTGTAGTCTACGCTTCTTCATTTAACTGACCAATGAATCATCATTGTATAGGACATCGTGTCAGTCCTGGAGGGTGAGATCATCCCTGTGCTTAAACTTTCTATTATTTTAAATCAGATATTCATGAAAACTCCTTCAACCTGGCAAATTTTTAAGAGATTCTTCTTTATAATTCTACCACACTGTTTAAGGTTATGTAATATAACCCTGCAGTCTCTGGCTAGGCACTCATTTTAGAATTAGTCCTCAACAGTCGTCACCGTTCATGTTTCTCCATAATACCATTAATTCAACAATTTCTAAATAACTAAGTAGAATAGTATGCATTTTCAAACCAATTTTTTTCTCTAATTTCTGGGGTACTATTTGTAGCTGTAACCGGTCTTACTGATACATCTTTCATGGATTACAGTCAAATATTTCCCTTTTAAATTTTTAAATCAAGCTGAGAGGAATAAAATGGGGTTGACTACTACATCCCAGTGCTGTGCTTGGCTTGTTATTCTTGTTTCCTTTAATCTTCCCAACCTAGACTACATTGTCCTGTTTTCAGTCCGTTATCAATGACTTTCTTTCTGTTTGCATTTTCTAATGAGAGAATTGGGGGGGAAAAACTAGTTATTTTACTTACATTTGTATTTTTCTTTCTCCTGCACATTTCCTGAATTTGTTTCTTGTTTATGTATTAGGGTTTCTTCTCCCCGAGTGATCATTTTTTCAAGCTGTCACACAACTTTCATCTAGTGCTAGGTCTTGCCTTCTCCTCACCTGTGACTGGTTCAAAGCTAACTATGAAAACTGAATTCTGTTTTCTTAGTAGATATCGCTATTATTTTATTTGTTTAGTTCCTTTGTCAAACCACTCTTTCTGGAAGTTCATTTGATTGGTTCCCTTCCATCCTTTGGTCTCCTTCATCACTTCCAGGTAGATGTTCCTTTCCTTTAAATGTCCAACAGATTCTTGCATTTCATTATGAACTTAGTCAGTGGTCAGCAGACTTGATGCTTGCGTTCACTGGATCCAGTAAAATTAATTCAAGGACTCTATTTAATATTACACACAGAGAGATGCTCACATACTTCCATGCATACATGTCTGCATGTGTGTGCACACTGTCTTTAACACAGACTCTGATGATTCTCTTTCAGAAACATGACGGCCACTTCACAGTCATCCAGTTGGTTGGCATGCTCCGAGGCATTGCATCCGGAATGAAGTATCTTTCTGATATGGGTTATGTTCATCGAGATCTAGCAGCGAGAAATATATTGGTCAACAGCAACTTAGTATGCAAAGTTTCTGACTTTGGTCTCTCCCGAGTGCTGGAAGATGATCCAGAAGCTGCTTATACTACAACTGTAAGTTTGCATGTCCTTTTCCAATTTTTTTTTGAACTTGTGTTGTTTAAATGCTATTAGAGTATTCTGCTTTTTTTCCCCTAATTTGTTGCTCTTATTTACCACTTTCCTGTTTTAACGCCATTATTTAATTGGTGAGTATTTGCTTTATCTAAGTGCCAATTTTTTAAGAAAAGCTTCTTGGTTGTTTTCCTCTTCCATTTTACTGGGACTTGATATCAGTGTCATTCCTGAGGTGCATGTCCTGAGTACCCTAACAGCAAATCTGCTTTTGCCTGAGGTATTTTTGATCTTTCAGTAATTATCTTCTTTACATGGAGTTTTGCATCTGCCAATGTGCAGTTATTTAATGTCAATGATAGTGAAGAATGTTGACAAAGAGGTGTGATAGAATGACATTTTCCCCCTCAGTGAATGTTATGGAATGATCTACTAATCATGCTCAAAAAAATAATAATAAGGGTTTCTCTGAAGATGTATGAGTACAATCTAAGTCCTCCGTCAAATCATACTTGGGTAAAATGTCAGTAGGAATAAAAGGCTAAAAGTTTTAGGACTAAACTATCATCTTTAAATTATAGGATCTCAACTCATAAATACTTTAAGCATTTCTGGATGTCCTTAAACATATTAATTCCACTGATATCTTTGGTGTTTTGAGAAGTTCAGTCTCAAAATCTCTAACTATGTTAAAGCTGCTAATCTATAAAATTTTACCATACTTGTTTTTAAGAAACAAAATCCTCACCATTTGACAGTTTCAATGAAAAATAAGTCAGTAATAACTACTCAAGATGTTTTAACTCCGTTCTCTTTTCCTAACCTTACATATTATTTTAAAAAGAGAGAATCCATTATTTAGTTCCCTTTTACTTCATTTTCTATGGGTTTTTTTCCCAGAACTACACTATATTCAATTACTCCAGAATATGCACAAATTTAATATTATAAATGAAGCATACTATGCCTTTACTAAGTTTTCTTTGTAGGAATAACTATTTTATATTAATTTGTCAATGATATTGTCCGTAATTTCTGTAACAAAGAAATGCAGTTCTGTGGAAAATAATGTCTTAGAGTTTGATGTATTAAAATTGGACTACAGAATTTAATGTAGATAGCCAGATTAGATAACCAGAATACTAACACTGCTGAGAGTACTTCTATAAAGCTGTATATATATATATACATATATATATACACACACACACACACATATATACACACACACATATATATACACACACGTATATAGACATCTACATTTTAAGACATACATCTCTGAATTTAAGAGCTATCAATTAAGTGGCAAATAATATAATCCAATGCTTTTTAAAAATAATTCTCAGAACTATGTAGCTACTCAGAGTATCCTAGGGTGCAAAATATCATACATTAAATATTTCCCTTTATAATGAGCATGGGTATTTAGTAGTTAAAGAGCTTGCCTTTTGACAGGAAAAACAGGCTCATGCTTTCTTGCTATTCAGTACATTAGGAGTTGTCATAAATGGCTGAAAAAATAATGTGGAAGTGCCAAAAAAGCAGATAACTGGAGAAGACTTCACAAAGATAAAATTTAAATCAAATCGTAAAGGCTTGCATAAGCAGACCTTTAGGGGGAAAGCATGTAGAGGAAACAAGGTGGAAAAAAATGGAAATGTAGAACTTGAATAGGCATGTTGTTGGAAACAGAGATAAGGAACAGTGGAGGGACTGTGTTTCTTTTTTTTTTTTAGATTTATTTATTTATGCATACAAGCTGGCGTACAGACCAGAGGCACAGGGCGGTGAGAGAGCTCACCAGAGACAGAGCAGGGAGCAGAACAGGCAGATCTAGGGAAATACACTGCTGATGGGAGCAGCGGGTTAGGCAGGAGAGGTCTGCCACATCATGTGGGAATCTCCCCCGCGTCGAACTCTTGTCGCTGCTGCCTACAGCTTCACAGCGCAGCGCCCAACTGCTGCACCACCAGGGAGCCCCCAGGGACTGTGTTTCTTAAGGATAATTATGCAGATAGTTGAGTAGTACTCCAAGAAATCTGAAAGTTTTTCTGTAGCAATTAAAAATAAATATCGATCAATTTAGATAGGGGAGTAACATTATTAACATTATTAACATTATTAACATTATTGAAGCACAAGAGGACTGGTAACTGGGCATTCTTGCTACAGACCAAAAGACAGAAGGTTTTAATTAGGACAGTGACAGAATAAGGAAGAGGGAGAAAACTGAAAATCATTGTGAATGTATAATTTACAAGCTTCAGTAACTAATTAGATATGAATTATGAGTAAGAAGAAGGACTTAAAGATGACACCAATATTTACAGATTAAGCAATGGATATGCTATTAATCAAGACAGCCAGTACCTATTAGAGATGAACTGGCTAACAGCATTAGATTACAAAGCAAAGTTATAGCGAAAGGCTATTGGTACTCTATCTCAAAGTCTTAAAGATAATGCCATATTGAGCAATGGTATTCAGTTGAAATTTGTGTAAAATTATACGACTTTATATAACAGACTCAGGCCCCAAATACTTTTTGTATTTCCTATAAAAAGAAATTAGATGCTTAGAAAACTTTACTACCTAGTAAAGATATATATCAGTTTTAGCAAACCCTGTGTAATAAAATAGAAAAGAAGAATGGTCATATATATGAAAATGATTCTTTTTTTAACAAAAAAAAAATTCATATGAAAATGAAAGCTCACTTAATTTTTAAGTATGATTCCATTTTTGTTTTAGCTCTCTATAACCATTCTTAGAAGGCATCTTTTATCTAAAATGATTTTGATTTTTTTTTCCTCACTCTAATTATAATTGCTATTCTGTCATTATTAACAAATATTTTTATAATCTGAATCAGGGAAGATTTGGAGGAAAAGGGGGCTCTTGGAGGGTTTTAAAACCTTTTAAAAATAGAACACATTACAGATAAGCATTTTTATGTGTAATCTTCAAGCAATAATCCTTAGAACAGTGTGCTACATGAAAACCATCTCTTCCTAAACAAAATAGGGGCAGAATAAATGACATTTTTGTATTAAGATGGCACATGTTACAGCCGAAAGTGGTCAAAATGGTCAAAGAAGACAAACTGGAAAGAGAGAGAAACCAGTGTGACTTCAGGCCTTGGCTGTGGTACTGAGCTGATCTGCAGCTGGTCAGCATGTGGACATTAGAGCCCTCAGAGCCAGATGGTAAGATCTGAGAGAGATGTCACAAGAGAGAGCTTACTCTGCCAACAGTGAGTTAGTTCTTTAGAACCCTATTTATAAAAAATATACATTTAATATGTAAGAATATATTACCTAAAATACAGTAAGTCCTCACTAACCTGGTTGATAGATTCTTCAAAACTGTGATTCTAAGCAAATAGACATAAAATGAAACCACGTACTTGATTGGCATCCTTTTGTATGAGGTCAGCCAGGATTTTGTTTTCCTCATCAGTGTTTTAATGAAGTTATTCAAGGACCTGATTTATGCTAAAGTAAATAAAAGGATGAGATTTACAATTAAACGTAAGTAGAAATGCTACTATTTTTTCCTCCAGTTTTCGATGTTTTGCACGCCCTGCTTCAGATCTAAAACCGATCGTTTAACATGTTCTCAACATGGTTTATTAATGAGCTACCATATTGAAAAAAGAGGTCTAATATCTAAAAGTAAATGAACTCTTGAGAATGGATAAATGTCTGTACAGAGAGAAGATCAAGAGTAACTAAATACAGTAAAGCTTAATAAGACCAATAGACATGTAGCTCTAAGAGTAGGCAATGCAGAATGAGAGACAACAGTAGTAGTTGTAGCAGATTTTTCTGGTAAAGCCTGAGCTAAAATATTTATTAAGCCTTTACTTCTTAAGGAATAACTGGTAATGCCATGAAAACCAAGATATGATCATTGTGATTCAAATATAGAAAGGAAAAAAATGGACAAAAATAGGTTTTAGACAAGGACTGAGTTCTTGCTTTTCTTGTGACAGTGCTATGAAGAGCTTACTAGACACTTAGTGAGGGAAGACTAGGGAGTGATTATGAGTGATTATGAACACCTAACAATGCATATATAATTGTAAAATATGGCTAACTTAATCTTCACAAAATGTACTGAGTGTGAATTGTTCTCATGTGATTATATGTTCTGTTTTCTGGTTATAATTTAAATGCTAAGAAATCTCTTCCTTTTCTGAATGTCACACACATTCACATGGACAGCTGTTTTATGTCCAATTCCAAAGGAAAGACACTCTCTCATTTGAATATTGCTAAGCAACGAGTCTTAAACATACAATGAAAATGTTAACCCTCCTTACTCTCATTTAGGGAAATGATGCCTTATTTACCAAAAAAGAACATTAAAAATACATTATGGGGCCTCCCTGGTGGTGCAGGGGTTAAAGTCTCAGCGCTATCAAGCTCTTAACAGCCACTGCAACAAGATTTAATCCCCAGCCAGAGAGCTAACCCACTTAGGGCCCAGCAGACCTCTTCTGTCTCCCCCGCTGCTCCCCTCAGCAGTGTATTTCGGTAGATCTACCTGTCCTGCTTGCCAGTCTGTCTCTGGTAAATCCTCTCACTCCCTGCACCTCTGGCCTACACCCCAGTTCTTGTGTGCATAAATAAATAAAAATAAATCTTATACATACATACACACACACACATAAAATGGCTGACACTTTTAAGAGTTAAGTTTTATTTAAAATATAATAGGTGTTGCTGTTTAGATTTTTTTAATCATAATGAATAACTCCTTTTCTTGTATTTTACAGATCAAAAGACATAATGGAAAAAATCATTTTGTCACAATAGTTACTAAAAATTATATGATTCCTTGACTCTAACTTTCAATTGTGTTCATTTTGTGTTATCTAATGCAAAATTTGCTTTTTCCTTTGACAGCAGTAATTCCATGTAAGCACTTTCTTGGTTGAAATACAGAGCCTCATTATTAATAATACATACTCTGAATAATCACAGTTCTGTTAACATCTTAATACAATTGGCTTTGCACTTCATAAGACCTTTTCCAAGCTCCAACACTTAACCTCCCCTATTCTGCATAAGATATGAGAAAATTCTGGTGTCAGTCTAAGGCGTGGCTTAGACAGCATGGAAATAATTACACCAAATAATGGATCAGCGTGAGGGATGTGTTTGCTTGTGTATTTTAAAGTTTTAAGGAGATTCGAGCAGCCTTCCTCCTTTTCCTAATTCAAGTGTTTAAAATTGAATTGACTTATTAACGTGAATTTTAAAATCTTGAGATATGCCCAGCTTCAAGAATAGTGGTGAACATAATGAAATATATG
The DNA here is from genome assembly GCA_004024925.1 of Scalopus aquaticus. Lineage (NCBI taxonomy): Eukaryota > Metazoa > Chordata > Mammalia > Eulipotyphla > Talpidae > Scalopus > Scalopus aquaticus. The sequence goes on from PVIJ01012379.1 coordinate 48,171, forward strand.
TAGATGCTGATTTATAATGGCACATGCCTGAAACATATACTGTCATAATGCGCTGTTACTGAGATGAAAAATAAAATAAACATTTTGTATAAATGAGATAAAAATTATTTTAGATCTTTCACTATTCTGCCTCTAAATACTTAAACATACATAAGTAATTGAGATTTTACCTGGAGGGCATGCTTAAACTTCTAGTAAAACACAATCAGAATTCTCACTCATTTTTATCTCATTTAAATTTAAAAAGTTATGCAATTAAAACTTCTTTTAATTACTTCAGTTGAAATAATATAATATCTAAGACTATGTAAAAGGACTTGCATTGAGTAATGTGTCTGATTTGGGAGTTTTTGGAAAATAAAATTTAATCCTTTGAATTCCTACCACAAGATCCTCTGTTCATTCAGTCATTGATGGTAGATACACTACTGAAATACAATGTGTTGAAATGCATCTTACACTGTCTATCCTAGGTGAACAGGGCCAATCTGAAGAATCACTTCTGTTTTACTTGTTCCTTGAGATTTAGCCAATCTGAAAGTGAAAGGGGTATAACAGCTTTGGGCATCAAAAGTGACCCTTAGCAGACTGTGAAACCTATTTGCTTCCAAAAAGCTATACATTGTAGAATAAATAGAATATAAGAACATACTGCTGCACAAAAGTCACACACACAAAAAAAAAAATCAAGTAAAGGAAATTGAAGTCTCTTCTAGGCAAAAATAAATTCTACAGCCTGAGTATAAAGAAAAAAATGAGAAAAATAACAGTGTTACCAAAGAGCTATAATGTGAAGATGTAAGTAACTTATTTTTCAATAAAATGGTAGTGAACTAATAAATCTTAGAAGAATGAAAAACAAAATCCTAGCCAAAGTGAGCCAAATTCTTCACTAAGAAAAGAACTAAGCTGCTTAGGAAAAAAATATATATATGATTCTTCACAAAATTATAATTTTCACTGGAGAGATATTAAGATAGCATCAGTCAAAATCAGTCAAATATATAGACCATTTTAATTAACTGAAGAAGTCAATGTATCAATATTAGATTTTGGAAATTCAAAGAGAAAAAGTGTCATTGAGTTAGCAAGTGTTTAATGAAATAATATGTGAGAAGAAAATCTGACGGTTTTTATATTCCATTGTCAATAAAAACTTTTCGTAAAGGACATTCTAATGATCTAATGTATAGAGCTATTCTCAGATATCTGTGTCTCTGCTCTTTGAGCCAAATGCCAGAAGGCAAATCCACAACAATGGAGATGAAAGACCAACAAAGGTTTATGCTAAACCTGTGAGAACACCTGCTAAGTGCAAAGCAAATCTTCTTCAATTACTTTCAAGAGGTGAATACATATAAAATATCTTGGATCACAGGCTGAGACATTCAAAATCTTAATGGTTGTTGGCTGCAGTGTTGAAATGTACCACTTGGGTGAATTGACACTGGCAGATCTTCAGCATAAGGTGGGATTGGGAATCATACCAGAGGAAATTAGGATAGAAAGATTCACTTCCTGGAAAACCTGAAAAGCTTAGCAAATAACAGTTTTTTAGTATTATAGACTGGTAGTAAAATATGTGAAAAACATTTGAGGGTTATTATACATGAAGAAAATGATTGTACAAATGAATATTTATTTTTTTAATATATATTTTTATTGTTATTTATGTCTTTTACATTTTGTATTCCCCTTGGGTAGCCCACCACCAATTCACCCGTGATCCATCTCCATGGTCCCTTGTGTTCTTTTCTATTCCATTTTGTGCGCTTTTCCTTCCCTCCCCCC
>PVIJ01012380.1:0-49957 GCA_004024925.1 Scalopus aquaticus
CCGATTGTCTCTCTCCCACCCGGCCTCCCTATAGTCCTGTTATAAGTGAAACCATTCGATATTTTTCTCTTTCTTTCTGGCTTATTTCACTGAGTATGATCCCCTCTAATTCCATCCATGTCGCTGCAAATTGCATGTGTTTATCTTCTTTCCATGATGAATAGTATTCCATTGTGTATAGATGTCCAAAAATAGATGATTGGATCAAGAAGATGTGGTACATATACACAATGGAATACTACTACTACTACTAGCCATCAGATTTTTAATCTCTTGTTTAGCAGTCCATAGGCAAAACAAAATTTTGTCCAGTTTTATTCTTAAGTCCTTTCCTTTCCTGTCCTTGTCCCATAACCCATCTGAAACTGTGCAAGCCTAGAGAACACCCCAGTTGGTGGGGCCTTCCCTGAGGGCTTTGAGCCTTTGCTCCCAGCTTATCTGTCTGTGTTCCAGCAGCTCCCGGTTCGGATACACAGAAGAGCTTCCCCGATTCTGCTGCACCCCTGCCACAGACAGCTGGACTGGCACAGGATGGGTTTTCATGCATTAGTTGGTTTGGGTTTTGAATCACCATGCCAGTTTTGAGGACATACTGGTCAGGTTTGAACCTGGCTGGAGCCATCCAGGTTTTGAGACCCACAGGGTTTTGAAAATGGACCAATCAGACTTGAAAGTTGGGTACTCTGAAGGAGATATTAGAAGGGCTTCACAAGTTTCATTCACTCATCACTACCTTCACTTCAGGCACTCTCACTCATTGAGACACTTGCTGGTCTCTACTTTGAACTGCTGCTGGACTGTGGTGCTCGATCCTCTGGCCTGCTGACACCACTGGCTTTTAGAAGCCTGTGTCCTGTGCTTCTAAAAGAGTTGTGTGCTTCTGGCTTGTGCCTGGCCTCTCTAAGAGCTGTCCACTGTGGGACTTTGCTTCATGCCTCTGAAGAATTGTCTGTTCACTGGCCGGTGACCAGCATTTCTAAAGAGCTGTACCACTCAGTCTGCTGGCTGGCACTTATCAGCAATGTTGACCTGTGCTTGGCTACCTCTAAGAGTTGTCTGGCCATATTTAAGAGCTAGCCACCACTTCCAATCCTCTGACAACATTATCTGACTGCTACACCTGCCTCCAGCATATCTGGCACCACCTCCTGGTGCTTCTGCATCTGGTGCTGTCCAGCCTGGCCTTTGGATTGCTGCTGTGGGGCTTCCTCAGCAGCATCACCTCTAATTACCTCCAGCGGCCAATGTGAGTTGGGTCCTTGTCCACCATTTATTGGTGTTCTACCAGCTCCAGGCTCTTGTCAAAGGGACAGCACCATCTGGCATAAGTAGCTTTTGGCTTGAGCTATTGGACCCTGTGGACACTATCTGGGATAGGACAACTGACCATTTGTGGACTTAGAAACTCTTTCCTTTCACCCAGTTGCCCCTTTGTTGATAAATTCTGTTGTTTGTTTGTTGCATTCTGAGCCTGAGACATGTCTTGCCATGTGAGTGTGTGGGGAGGACCCACAGACATGGCATTCCCAGGGTTGCAGAGTTTCAGTTGGAGGTTGGGAGTAGGTTGTGGGGAGCAGGTTGTGTACCCTCCAGGGTCCATAGACATTTGGAGCGCATGTAGTTTCCAAGGAAGTTCATGATGGGTGGGAGAGCGAAACAAAGGTGAAAAGAAGGACAGAAAGAAACTGTTTATCAGGTTCTCACTGTGAGCAACTGGGGCTTGCCTTCCTGAGGTTGTGATGACTTTTAGAACACACCGTAGGATTCGCCCCAAGGGGGGGAAGAAGATGAAGTAGTTATCTATTGTGTCTCACTGGTTAACTCTGGTGTTTCTGACGTTCCCTGTGTGAGGACAGCACGTGCTCTAGCGACCAGAGAATACGCCTAGATGGGGAGAGACCTAGGAAGCCACTGGCATGTCGCGGAGCTCTGTAAACATCCTTCTGGAGAGCCTGGGAGGATACGAGTGTGGCACACACGGATCTATTCCAGGCTCCCGCTCCAGCTTCTCTCCTTCCAATTATGTCGTAAATGCTGCACCTCAGACTGCTAGGTCCCTTCTCCTCCTATTGTATGAGTTTCCTGGGACGTTTCATTCACTCATGAAACTTCCATAAAGCGGAGTGATGACAGTTTACTGTAGGAGATGCCTTTTACTTTATCTGTCCGGTCCTATTTTTTTCTGGGAACGCCCCATCCACACCCCTTTTTCTGGGAAATGGGGGCTTTGTGTTCTTCCCACCCATGTGATTTCCTGTGTGATCTGTTGCTTCAGGTGATTGGCTCAGAGATGGGCACCACTCCAAGCTGAGCCAATTGAGTCACTTCCCTGGCAGTTTCTACTTGGGATTAAAAAATAGTATGGGCATATATCAAGCTTGGGAGTTGCTGGTGCCATCATCCATGAAATGAATGGAGGCCCAGGGCAGTATGCTTTGTAGAGCTATGGGACCGAGGAGAGCAGTCCTTTAGAGCGGAGAACAGACAAGTGATGGGGAGATAGGCCTGAGGGCGTTCAAGTGCCAGTTCTCGTTCTCAGAGGTCCTATGGCTTCCTTGTCCAGTGGTTCTCCAAGGCACCTCTATTTCCTCATAAACATTCTACTTTTCACTAACTTAAGTGAATGGAACAGAAATCCAATTTGAATAAATATTCTACATGTTTATGGAGTCATTTTAATAGCCCTGGGAGATTTAGCACAATGCCTGACATATCAACAATTCTCAAAAAATGGCAGATTTTTTAAAAAAGATTTATTTATTTTTATGCCTACAAGCTGGGGTACAGAACAGAGGTGTGGGGTGGCAAGAGGGTTCACCAGAGACAGAATGGGGAGCAGAACAGGCAGATTGATGGAAACACTGCTGAGGGAAGCAGCGGGCGAGGCAGGAGAGGTCTGCCGCACCATGTGGGAATCTCCCCGGTCTGGCATCGAACTTGGGTCACTGCTGCCGACAGCTCCACAGTGCAGCGCCTAACCGCTGAGCCACCAGGGAGGCCCAGATATTTTTATTTATAATAACGACTCCTGCATTTCCATTCCTAACTGACTTTGCCCCTGACTTTTGGTAGTTTCCTTCTGATTATCCCAAACACCTGAAACTCAATAAAATTGCACTTGCCAGCCAAGACCACACCACCATTCTGCATATGCGATCACCATATGTGTTACTCAGTATAGAAACCAGAGTCTGTTCTTGACTCTTTCTCATGGAACAAACAAGCTTGGTGAATTCACCCTCATGAATAATTCTCAAGTCCATCCACTTATTACTATGTGCATAACTTCCATCTTGCTCTTCCATTATAATTTATCATTCAAATGAGAACAGCTATGTCTAACAAGTGTGCCAACCTCCAGATTTTCCCCTTTTAATCTGGTGGGTTTTTTTTAAAAGCTTTATACAATGAGATACCACCTTACACCAGTGAGAATGACACACACTAAAAAAACAGTAAGCAACAAATGTTGGCAAGGATGTGGATAACAAGGAATACATAACACTGCTGGTGGAATGCAAACTGGTCCAACCACTTTGGAAAGCTGTGTAGTTTCCGCAAACTACTAAAAATGGAGCTACCACATGACCCAGCAATTCCACACCTAGGAATCTACCCAAAGGTCACAAAAACAGTAATTCAAAAAGATACCTGCACCCCTATGTTTATTGAAGCACTATTCACAATATGTAAGATACGGAAACAACCCAAATGTCCCAAAATAGATGATTGGATCAAGAAGATGTGGTACATATACACAGTGGAATATTATTCAGCAGTCAAAAAAGATAAACTCATGCCATTTGCAGCAACATGGATGGAGCTAGGCGGGATCATGCTCAGTGAAATAAGCCAGAAGGAAAAAGAAAAATATCAAATGGTTTCACTTATAGGAGGACTATAGGGGAACCAAATAAAGGATCAGGAGGGAAAAATAACATTAATAGCCATAATAATAAAAAAACCTATCAGGTTTTTTTACATTCTACAAGGGAGACATTCTACAAGGGATGGGGAGGAAAAGTGGGTCTATCTCAAAACCGGGGCAAGAAGAGCACAAGAGACTATGGTGATGTTTCATGGGTGAATTGGTGGTGGGAATTTTAAGAGGAATACATAATAATGTAAAAGATATAAACAAATATATATATATATATATATATATATATATATATATATATAAAAATAAATGTTTGTTGAATGAATGAGTTAAAAAATATTTTTACTTCTTTATGTGTACAAGAACCGGGGTCAGGCCAGATGTGCGGGGGGTGAGAGGATTCACCAGAGACAGAATGGGGAGCAGAACAGGCAGAGCTACTGAAATGCACTGCTGAGGGGAGCAGTGGGTGAGACAGGGCAGGTCTGCTGTGCCATGTAGTTCAGCTCCCTGGCTGGGGATTGAACTCAAGTTGTCATAATCTATCCCAGTTTAATCTGCCTTTCATGTTCACTCACAGCCTTCAGTGGTCTTTAGATAGGACTACTGATCGTGCTTCCACTTTCCCTGCTTAGCTGGCGTAAGTATGTGTCCGTCTTGGTTTGATTCCAGCTGTACCTATTAGGATTGATTTCAGCATCCTGTGACAGAGAACGCTAATGATAGCAACTAAATTTGGAGGCGTCCATTCCAGGGGCTGTGCAACAACTTACGTCCCCTTAGGATTCAGACTCTTCATACCATTCTGTTCTGCCATACTAAGCAGGCTGGATTTCACCCTTACGATCTCGTCACCTCATGTTTGCAAGATAATAGCTGTGCTTTCATCTACTGCATGCTGACTCCAAACAGGAAGAAGGGAGAGTGACAAAGAAAACAATTTTTGTTTCCTTTTGTTAGAAAAGAAAATTTCCCAGAAACTTGATGCAGACTTCCTTGCGGTTTTCCAAGCCATGAATACATCACATGACTGACTTTCACTAGAAAGAGACTGGGCAAAAGATGATTTTTAGCAGATCATATTGCTGCTCCCATAAAACCATTCCTTTGTTAAGATGAAGGAAATAATTATAGATATAGCAACTAATAGATCGGTTATATTTTCTGAACTGTAAAACCCATGCCCAATGGGTCCATGATTTTTGACTTCAGTCTTTATTGAGGGCCCCCAAGTCTCATAGAAGAGAACTACACACCTTTTGGCTGTGTGGATCCCAGTGACAGTAGTTACCGGGAGCCAGGGACTCTGTCCAAGTCTGCAAATGCAGAGAAGTTAGTCCCTTTGGTCTCTGGTACTTTCACTAACAACCAGAACTTCACCTTGAGAAGAAACCAGTGTGTTTCTGCCAGAGTGCTTACATGGCTTGTTCAGGGCTCCTTTTAGCTGCCAAGACTCATCATCAAACTATCCTTGACAAATTTTAATTTTAGTTAAAGTAATTGGCCTAATATGAATCAGACTGACGGCCAGATTTCAGAACAGGCTCTAATAGTCCATAATATCCATGCTACCCAGGGGACTCAAGATGACATCGCCAAAGATAATTATTACAGGATGTAGAAGCTAATAGTGAGGGCTAATTAAAGGTCTTGTTTCATGTATATTTCCTTCTTATGGAAGGAGATAGGAAGCTCCCAAGAGAAGTAATAGGTTTGTGGAGAAGGCAACTTCCCTTCAGGAATTTAGGACAATGTCAAGATTTTAGCTTCAGCAAGGGTCCATTCAGCACAGGGTTAAATCCCATGGAAAAGTAAGATGTAAATATCCAGACAGCTTGGAAGAAACTTATAGATTGGAGGGAAAAAAGTAAAAAGTAGTGTATCATATTATTAAAAGCACAGCTTTGGAGTGAGATGGGTTGGATTCACATTCCAGTCCTTGGCAACTTACTTAACTCCTATAGTTGATCTCCTGATCTGGAAACTGTAGACAGTGATAGCTGCCTTCACAGAATTGAAGCAAGAGTTAACATGTGATAATGAATGTAAAGCACATACCCCAGAATTTGGCAAGTATATTTGAACCTGTTAAAGATGCTTGTTTGGCAGAGTATGTTGGCAGGTAGACCAGGAGTCAAGCTGCTAGGGTTGCCCACACACCCTTTCTCCCCTCCTCTGGTATCCATTACATACCTTGAATGAACAGGGGGTTTTCTTTGTAACTGGGAGACAGAGGGGAGATTGTTGTTGGTGTTCGCCTGACAAGGATAAACAAAAGGGCCACATCTTGTGTGCCTACCCCGTCCCTGGGCCAGGAACAACTCCCAGGTTGGGGACCATGAGCCAGAGCAGGCTGGCGAGAGTGGCGTGGGCTGGGGACAGGATTCTCCCCAGCTGGCGCAGCGTGTCTGGTGGCCAAAGGATTTAGGGAGGCAGTGTACTTTGCACAGACAGGGACTTGGGCACCTCACTTTGGTCAGGAAGAGAGGTCAGAGCTGCTCTATAACACAACTGGGCCAGGTGTGTGGCTCATAAAACTGTCCTCGGAGGACTCTTAGAGATACTGGAGGTGATACTGGGAGGCCCCATGGGCCTGGAAGTCCCCGCTCACATAGCAGGGGCTTGAATTTCAGTGTCGCTGGTTCCTCCATTCTCATCCATAGGTTGGTGCAACTGGGTTGGTGCAATCCCAGATGACACTGGATTTTGCTTCCCAGTGACTACGATCCAATTTAAGTATCAGAATGAGAGTTTTATACCTTCCACGAGAACTCATGTGTTACAAACCAGTGTCTGGATCACAACGGTTGCTCCACAAGTGCCCTTCACCCCTGAAGGTCAAGTTTCAAATTTTAGTGAAGGTAAATATCATGTTCTAGAAAACTCAGGCAAATGTTTATACATTTATCGGTTCATTCAACAAGATTTCTTAAAATGCCCACTGTATGTGTACACACACACACACACACACACACACACACACACACACACACACACACTCCTGCCCAAGAAGGAGGAGCAGTGTAATCCCTGCATGCGGGATCCTCGAACCCCCCCGTGTGCGTCAGTGGGTACAACACAAAGCAGCTGCGAGGGACGGACAAGGCCGCCTGATGACAGCACCCGGGCGGGGTGTAGCGCCAGCAGGCCACAGTCACATTCCTATAGTCCGGGCAGCCGGTAAAGGAGGAGCCCTCGGTGCCTTTTTCAGGCTTTTAATGATCTTTCTACACCATTTGTAGTGAGGTAACCAGGCGCAGGGCAGGCAGGGAGGTTGGCAGGCCTCCGGGCCCCCCGCGAATTTTCACTCTTTCTGGGCTCTCTGGCGTGTTCGCTCATGGTCTCTTCACTGGTCTCTACTGCACCTGCCCCACTATCCTCTGCCACCATGTCCTCGGCTGCTGTGCTTATATGCCCCCCTCCAGGCTCAGGTGTGCCCGCTCATGCACGCCCACACCTCCGGGTGCTGCCATCAGGCATGGGTATAAGACCACAGGTGTGATCATTGATGCTAATGGCGGGAGGGCAGAAAAAACCTGATCATGCCCATTTACCCTACGCAGGGCCTGGCCTGGCTCCGTGGGGAGGAGGCATCTGTGTGCATCTCGAAGAGTTCAGCTTCCGCGGTGGACGTCTGGAGATCGACCACCCCAGTTAGAGGGGACGCAAGAACACGCAGCTCATTTCACGGGCAATCAGAGCTTTGACGGCAGCCTGTGGGTAAGAAGGGAGAGCGGGAGGGACCACTGTGCCCCGAGAGCCGCAGGCTGAGATGCACTCATGAGGCCTCAAACACTAACCTCTGGGGAATGGACGGTCTCTGCAGATTTGAGGGGTGGCAGGTGGCACATTTTGGGGAGTCATGCCCTGCAGTGTTCCTGGACTTTATAGGCTCTGTGGGGAGGCCCCATGGTGCAATCAGAAGTCTCCACTCTTGGTCCCTGAAAATGGTGCTGCTCGTGCTGTAGTACCTGGAGTCGGTGACTTTCCTACTGTTGTCAAGAGCAGTTTCCTGTTTCCTTGTCGTCCCCCACTGTCAGTCATCTCCCAGTTGCCTCTGCATGTTGTGAAATCTCACGGAGTGGAGGTGGGAGGATTCAGAAGTTCCAGGCAAGGCCAGGCTCTGTCTTCCCCACCTTCTCCTTCCCCGGCTCCCGACTCCTGTTCATGAAGAGCGCCAGGCCCACACAGCGGGCAAAATTGCTGCTGCCCGAGCAGTCAATAAATCACATGTCTGTCTCCTCTCCTCCACCAAGAAGATTTTCTTTCAAATGAAGTGCATGGCCAGTGTCTAACAGGAAGCCTCCCAGCACAGAACAACTTAATGGAAGATGTGGCGAATCAGTCAGCCAAGGACTGTCACCCCCAGCGGCCCGGTCGGCAGAATTGCCCACCTACCCGTTCAGAGCAGCAGCAGGCCCCGCATCAGCATTCCTCTCCCTGCACAGCCTTCCCTTGGACCAAAGCTGGCATCATAAGGCAAGTTATGAACCAATGATTTGGTTCATGAATTTTTCATTTCCTCCTTTGCTCTTAACTTGCAACAGTCAGGTACTCCTGTCCCTCCTCTGGGACTCCATTTTCCTGTGACAGCTCTCCCAGACCAAGACTCAGAAACCCTGGAAGTGGAGGGCCCACCTTGAGAAATGGGACTGTGTGGTGACAAGGGAGAAAGCCGCTCGCACAAAGCACAGTGGGGCTAGGGAGGGGTGGAGTGGCTCAGAAGCGGTGCCATGACGCTCTTTGTGGAACCTTTCCAGAGCCGGGTGCCCATCCTTGCACAGATTGCAGATGGGCTCTTCATGGAGCATGCCCGGGGAGACCCCCAGTGACAGTTAGGTCCCTGCCCGTTGTCCCACAGCCAGGGAGGAACTGCCCTGCTTCGATGGCCTCCTCCCCGGGCCAGCAACGTGCACACGCAGCTCTGCGCGCAGCCATAAGCTCTTTCAGGAGTAGCTCCAATTTCCATCCACAGTGATATTTTACTTCTGATTATCCTGAAACAGTTTTTAAGCCTCTTCGTTGAGAAATCTAGGGAAAGCAATGAATGGGGTAGGCAGGCCATTTGGTGCAGCAGATTCAATATTGGGGTGAGGACTTGAAGTCCCTTAAAGTTCCTTAAAGTCCCATCCCAAGATTTAAACACATCCTCACTCTGCCTGGTCTACTCATTGAAACTGAACTGTTTCACTGCTGATGACATATGTAAAAGGATCATGTTGGTGTCCCACTTGTACCCTTGGAGAGGAGTCTCCCAAGTCCCAAGGGCTCTCTCCAGAGGTCACTGTTTACTCTTGTTGAAACTCTGGAGGGTTTGATAAGCGACCACTTAGGAACATCTCACGGTGGGTTGACCGGAGTTGATGTATAAATGCCCTGGTCTCTTCTCTCAGTGACATAACTCTGAGTGGTGTTCTCTGAGGTCCCCAGCAGGATTGGGCCTCAGGTAACTGCAGTGGTAATAAAGCCCCACAACTCAGCCTTTATTGGTTACTTCCTGTCCTGCCTCACTTTTCTGCTCCCTTACATGTGTTTCCTTCCAAATAAATTCCTTACCCTTGTCTCAGGATTTGTTTTTGGAAAACACATTTTGCAGAATGTCTCTGATTTATAGTTGGAAAACATAGGGTCTGAGTAGAGTAAGGAACCATAGGATTGGGGATAAAATTTCTGAGGGTGATGCTTTACACCAGACATGTAACAGATAGGTTTTGATAGAAAGTAATTAAAATGGCCTTAAGGCTTGGCAAATTATTTTAAAAAGATACCTATGTTTATTGCAGCACTATTCACAATAGGTAAGATATGGAAACAACCCGAATGCCCCAAAATAGATGACTGGATCAGGAGATGTGGTATATACACACAATGGAATATTATTCAGCAATCAGAAAAGATAAATTCATTCGCAGCAACATGGCTGGAGGTAGAAGGGATCATGCTCAGTGAAATAAGCCAGAAGGCAAGAGAAATATTGAATGGCTTCACTTAGAGGAGGAATATAGAGGAGTCAAATAAGGGATCAGGGATAAAATAACAGTAATAATTAAAAAGACCCACAAAATTAACAGAAAACTATAAATCAGAGACATTCTGCAGGGGAAGGGGAGGAAGAGGGATCAAAACAATGATGGGAAGAGCAAGAGGGACTATGGGATGCTGCAGGGGTGGGGGAGCGAACTGTTGGTGGGAATTCTATGGGGACCACACCTGAAGGAGAAAGCAAACATTGTACAAAAATGAACAATGATGTAAAATATGTCTAAATAAATTATATTATTAAAAAACAGATAAAGGCAGTGCTCACTTTGGCAGCACATATGCTGAAATGGAGACAATACAGAGAAGATTAGCAAAATTAGCATGGATGACACTCAAATTCCTGAAGCCGTCCATATTAAAAAGTACAAAAAGACTCTAGGGCAAATGGGCTATAATGGGAAGTCAAATTGACATCCCAAAGCAGATTGACTTGGCGAGAAGCAGCCAATTGTTTAAATTTGCCCATTTTTTCTTCCTTCTGTGACGTGTGCATTAAGGTTCTGCAATGTGCATTGCGCTGTGTTGCTCTGGAAGGAAGAAAGGGAAGGAGCGCAAAGGACTACACTGGCAGTGGCAACACTTGAGGTTTCATACTTTCTCTGACCATGTGACTTTGGGCTAGTTACTTCTTCCTGGGTCACGAAAATAGAGGGCTAGTTGGTCTCCAATTATTCTTCTGACTCTTGACATTCTATACTCCTTGTTTTCCAATCCCTAAATCTCTCAACATTTGGTCAATTCAGTCTTTCAGAGGTGAGCACTTGGCATTAAGTTTATAAAGTAGTAAAAGAAAGCATTATATTTGTATCTAGGACACATTTCTGTGATTAATATATTTAAGTTTTAAAGCAGGTTTAAATGTAAGGGATGTGATATTAACTATAAGCATCAATCATGGATAATTTGATCAAAATCTGTTGATGGGCATTTAGGTGTTTGCAGTTTTTTGCTATCACTTCCCTGTAATAAACATCCTTCTGGATGTGTTTGTGCACGTGGCAACAGTGTTTCTTCAGGGTGGAGTAGCTGTGTGGGGGGAGACCAGGCTAAGGGTATAAATAGGAAATTGCATCTTTAGAAAATATTTTTATTTTTTCCAGCTTTATTGAGATATAATTGACTGGTAACATTGTGTAGGTTTGAGGTGTACTGTGTGATGACTTATATATGTATATATTGTGAAACGATCACCACATAATTTATCTACCTCCTTTGTCTACTCTGACATAGGTTTAAAAAAGATAAAACATAAACTGCCATGTGAAAATATTGCCGTGTATTTTAATTTTGTGTCTTTAAATATAAGTGATAGTCACTATGATTATTGTTAATTACTTACTTTATTTCTTTTTATGTGAATGCCTTTCCTTTTTGATTTGTAAACACATTTTATTTTAAGCCTTGTGTTTCCAGGTTGCAAATATTTAGTTATCTTCTGCTTTTGCTGTTGCTTTTGCTTTCTGCTGCCAAGAAATTAAAAAAAAAATAACAATATAATCAAAATAGTATTTTCCTTCATCACTTTTAGTTTTCATGTCAAAACTGATGTTTTTTCTAAAACAATAAATGCATTCACTTATACTTTTCTAATGCTTTTAAAAATTTCAGCTTTACTAAGGTATAACTTAACTGACATATAAAATTGCAAGATATTTCAAGTATTCATCATGGTGAGTTGATACACATTCACACTTCCTCCCATTGAGTTAATTTACCACTTTACATATTTATCTTTTGTTGTTGTTGTTGAAAATTTTAGCAAATTTCAGTTTTATCAGTTTTCAGTTTTATCAACTATACTCAACGTGTTTTACATTGCGGCCTGAGAACTTACCTTATCACTGAAAGTTTGTACCCTTTAACCAACCTTTCCCTATTTCTTCTACCTCTCAGGCCCTGCAAACTACCTTTCTACTCTGTTTCTGTGAGTTTGAGTTTTTTTTTAGATTCCACATACAAATTGTGACATGCAGTTTTTGTCTTTCTCCGTGTAGCTTATTTCACTTAGCATCATGCCTTTGGGGTCCATCCACTTTGTCACAGATGGTTGGGTTTCTCTCGTAATATCTCATTGTGTACATTCTTTCTGTTTCTCTCTGTCTCTTTCTGTTTGTCTCTCTCTCATCTATCTTCTATCATCTCTGTCTAATCACCTATCTCATTTTGAATATATTCATCTATTGACAGACATTTATGTTGTTTGCACATCTTGGCTACTATGAATAATACTGCAATAAATATGTGGGTGCAAATATCTTTTGGATATCTTGTTTCCATTTCCTTTAGATATAATCCAGAGGGATTTGGGAATTGTCTGGTTGTTCTATTTTAATTTTTTTGAGGAAACTGTGTTGTTTTCTGTTATTTATGGTTTTATTTTTCTATTTATATCTTTAATCCAGCTAGACTTTTATTTTTTCTATATAATTTGTATTGAGGTAATATTAGCTTACAGCTCTGTATAGGCTTCGGGGATATAGTTTCTAGCCTGGGCAACTGCACATATCACACCCTGCCCACCATGAGATGTTCAGATACTATCCACTACCAACCAATCAAACCCTCTGTTCCATCTCACCACCCTCACCCCCATGCCCACCATTCTATTGTTAGAGTTTAAGGGGTTGTTTTTCTTTCGTTAATTCATTTGCACACATTGAAACTTATATTACACAAATGAGTGAAATCATGTGGTATTTACCTTTCTCTTTCTGACTTATTTCACTTAGCATCATACCCTCAAGGCCTATCAATATTGTAACAATGACAAGATTTCATCTTTTTAACAGCTGAGATTTTTTTATAGCTTGACTCCATTGTGTGCATACACAACATATTTATCCAATCATCTATTGTCAGGTAATTAGGTTATCTTAGTTATTGTGCTTTTGTGAATAATGTTACAATGAACATAGGAATGCATGTATCTTTTCAAGTTAGTGTTTTCGTATTTTTTGGATAAATGCCTAGCAGTGGAATTATCAAAGCATATCTTTGCTCTATTCTTATTCTTGATTTTTTGAGGCAACTCTATAATGTCCTCATAGTGGTTACACCAATTTATATTCCCACTAACACAGAACAAGGGTTTTCTTTTCTTCATATTTTCTCACAACGCTTATCTTTTTAATGGTTATCTTTCTAACAAAATGTGAGGTGATATCTCATTTTGGTTTTAATTTCTATTTCCATGATGATTTGTGATATTAAGTACCCATTGGTCAATTTTATGCCTTTTCTGGACTATTTAAAAATAAAATTTTGTTTTTATGATGTTGTATGTGTTCTTTGTATATTTTGAATGTTAACTCTTTATTAGTTGTATGATTTGCAGATATTTTCTTCCCATTTTGTAGGTTTTCCTTTTTTTTTTTTCTTTTGCTTTTAGTTTGATGTGCTCCACTTGTTTTTTTTTGTTTTTGTTGGCTGTGCTTTTGGTATCAAATCCAAAAAATCATTCCCAAGACTGGTCAAAGAGCTTTCCCCTTTTATTTTGTTCTAGGAGTTTTATGGTTTCAGATCTTATGTTAAAGTCTTCAGTCCATTTTGAGGGTGATTTTTGTGTATGGTGTAGGATGGTTTCAAATTTTTTGTCTGTGGATGTCCGGTTTCCCCAACATCATTTATTAAAGAGATTATCCTTTCCCCATTGTATGTTCTTGGTTCTGTTGTCATAAATTCATTGATCATATATGCATTTGTTTATTTATGGGCTCTCTATTCTGTTCTATTGATCTATAATCTTTTTTTATGCCAATACCATATTATTTTGCTCACTACAGCTTTGTAATGTAGTTTGAACCTGCTAATGTGATACCTCCAGTTTTGTTCTTCTTTGACTATTCAGTCTTCCATGATTCTATACAAATATTAAAATTATTTTTTCTGTGAAAAATGCCGTTTTAAGTTTGATAGTGATCGTACTGAATCTGTAGATTGCTTTGGGTAGTATGGACATTTTAATAACTCTTCCAATTCATGAGCACAGAATATCTTTATTTGATCTTTAGTTTCTTCCATCATTGTCTTATAATTTTCAGATCTTTCAACAAGTTGATTAATTTATTCCTAGGTATTTTATTCTTTTTGATGCTATAGTAAACAGGTATTTTCTTAATTTCTTCTGATAGTTTATTATTAATGTATAGAAATGAAGCTTATTTTGTATATTGATTTTTGTATCGTGAAATTTTATTCAATTCATTGATTATTTCTAACAGCTTTTTTGAGAAGTCTTCAGTGTTTTCTCTACATAATATTGATTCATTTGCAAATAAAGACAGTTTTGCTTCCTCCTTTCTGATTTGAATGACTTTTATTTCTTTTTCTTATCTGATTGCTTGGTCTAGGTTTTTCAGTACTAGGTTGAATAAAAGTGGTGAGAGTGGGCACTGATAAATTTCTTATATTCAATTTTGAAAGTCTGTTTCTACAGTTTTATTTTGTTCTTTCATTTTGAACGTGTTCCTTTGTTTCTTCATTTTTCTCAGCTCTCTGTTCTTTTTTCTGTGCTTTAAATAAAACCGCTACCTCTACCAGTCTTGATGAAATAGTCTGGTATGCAAAATGACCTGATATGCAAAATCGTTAGGCCTGCCCAAGCTTGTGATTTTTCTTTCAAACCTCTGTGATTTTCCAAGCTGACTTCTTTGTTCTTAGTGACTCCCAGAAGCTAAGCCTGTGCCAAGAAGTCTCAGTGTCCCAAAAGGCAGATTCTCAGCACCTAAAAGCAGGTTGATTGGCAGCTGGACCTTCAGACAACAGCTTTAAAAATATACAAGAAGATCTCTTTCAGTAAAAACTGGTTGATGGTGTTACTGCCATGCCCTTTGCTGATTCATGGGGAGATAGCCAGTTAATAACTGTGTAGTTATTTGCTACAGAGTTGTGGGGCCAATGAATGCAAGCCTTGCTGGTCACTGGAAGCTGGTTATCAAGAAGTGTCTTCTCTGGGCAGTAATCACATAAGCTGGGGTGCCAGATGTGTACACAAGCTTTTTCCAGGGAGACACCAGTGACCTGAAATGGGTCAAAGAGATAATGGTGTCTCCCAGGTCTTCTCCCAGGAAAGATTGTAGTTAGTTCCTAAATATTGCTAAGTTAGAAGTTTGACCCTTAGGCAGCAACTTTTGGAGTATGCAAACAGGCCTTTGTCAGGGAAAGACTGGGAAATAGAAGTTTCTGTCTGTCCTCTCTGGGTGAGGTCTGGGGAGGAAAGCAACAGCAAATCCTGTTAAGAATAATTTCTTTGCTGTGAATCTCATGGATGCAAGCCCTAGTTGACTTTTAGAGTTGAGTATTTTGGGGGGGACTGCCTCAGATATAAGTCTTAAAAGTTGGGGTACTATATTTTGGGTCAAAATCTTCACTCCTCAGGAAAAATTTGGGAGTTGTGGTTGTCTGCTTGATTGTATTTCACCATTTGGGGAGTGGGGTTTATGATGAGAGTGTGTCTCAGCCTTTCTTTCCTGTTTTGATGTGGGTATTTTCTCATTTGCTTGACAGTAAGACTTGCCCCAGTTATTTCTATATCTATTTCAAAGAGAATTTCTTCATGGGTAGCTATAGACTTGGTGTGTCCATGGAAGGAGAGGAGTTTAGCTTCCTATGTTATACTGGAACCTCTTCCTAGAGCTTTTGTGGTTTCTTTCTTTCTTTCTTTTTTGTATATAAATTTTCATCAATTAGGAGTTTATTTTGGAAAATGCCAGACATTATTTATTTTTTCTAAATCACTAATCTGATGACCCAACTTTATTAACTGATCAATCCAGATTTTCTTATTAAATTGAAATGCAACCTCCAGTACATACTAAATTACCAGATCTACTTGGGACTATTTCTGAACTTATTTTTTGACAGGTTAGCTATAATGTATTTAGTGTGAACTTTGAGTTTATTCTCTAGGAGTTAAACTTTTATCAGTATGTAGAAAAATGATTTTCATCCAATTTGGAAAGTAGTAAGTCATCATTTCTTCAAATATTCCTCCTGCCTCTCTTTCTCCTCGCCTTTTGTGACTTCTGTTATGCTGTGTTAGTATATTTGATGTTATCCTTTAGGTTTATGAAGTTTTGTAAATTTTTTACAATTCTTTTTCTTTCTGTTCCTCAGACTGGATAATTTCAATTGATCTAGCTTCGAGTTTGCTGATTCTTTTTTCAACTAAAATTGGAAATTGGCTGTTGAGTTACTCTAGTGATTTAAAAATGTGTTTTTTTTTTATCTCCAGTTTCTATTTGGTTCTTTTAAATATTTCATGTCTCTATTAATATTCTTGATTTGGCAATCATTACTGTTAGACTTTAACACTTTAGATCTAGTTTCCTTTAGTTCTTTGAAAAGACATATCAAGGCTGATTTAAAGTCCTTGTGTAGGCAACGGAAACTTTTTTTTTTAATACAAGCTGGGGTACAGGCCAGAGGCGTGGGGCGGTGAGAGGGTTCACCAGAGACAGAGTGGGGAGCAGAACAGGCAGATCAGAAATACACTGCTGAGGGGAGCAGCGGGCGAGGCAGGAGAGGTCTGCCGCACCATGTGGGACTCTCCCCGGCTGGGCGTCGAACTCGCACAGCGCTGCCAACAGCTCCACAGTGCAGCGCACAACTGCTGCCACACCAGGGAGGCCCCAGAAACCGGTTTTAATGAGAGTTTACATTTTATAATCCCCCCTAAGGTTTCTTGCTGTTGTTATGGTTGTTTAATGACTTTCTTGAACTCAACCTATAAAGTCCATGTTAAGTGTCAAGTGCAACCACTGCCATCTCTGCTTGGTTAGCTGAGTGGTCAGCTAATGATCGGCTAGAGATTGTTTTGAACTGGTAAGTCTTCTATACTTTGCCAAGTGACTCTCTTTTTGTGTTGGGCATGTCTCCAATGCTCTGGAAATTAACAAGTCTGCTTTAGCCTTCACTTCTTGCTTGTGCAGGGCCCCAAGGCAGTTATATGTGAGAGATCAGGGCTCTCTCAGGTCTTTCCTGGGCATGCCAGAGGCTTGCAAGTCACATGACATGCTAAAGCTGCGGAAATACAGGGATGATAGTTTTTCCAGTATATCTTCTTTTCAATTATTTTTTTCCCTTACCAGCCTCTTATTTGCCCAACTATTATTACTGCCTCAGGCATATGTGAGGTTAAATACCTTTCAGTTGTTTTAGACAATACCTAGGTGTAGGAATTTTCCAAGTGAGGGGATTATAAATCAAGAAAAATAATAGTAAGTCTTGTGAATGGGACTTTTCCAAGGGATTTCCTGACAGATGCAATAGTGGTAGTTTTCTGGGGATAGGAATTTTTTATATTCTCCAAACCTCATTGCATTGTCTTTGCTGGTAACTTTTATGTTGTTAGTTTTAGTGGTTACTAGAGTTTTGAGTTTTCTGGTTTTCAAGGATTTGGTGGTGCTGAGGAGAGAGGGATGGATGTAAGATAAATTAAAACCCCACCAAGTTAACTGTTTTTGCTGTGATTCAGCTTGTTTTTCTTGACAAATGCTCCTTAGGTTGTTGCAAGTTTTTGGTTAATCTCTTTGGTTAAGCACTGAAGATGAATTCAGGAAGCACTGGAGTTCTGAGAAAGTTGATTTTGATATCTATCCCTCCCCGATCCCTGTTTCTCATTGCTTTTATGGTACAGCAGATTTTTTTGAGTCTTCACACTGATATTTTGCAGTTACATTCTGTACTCCATTTTTATTACTTTTTAATTTGGTATGTCTCTACTTGAATTATTTTTGTTTGCATGGTATTAAATATCTGATAATAGAATCATCTTGTCATTCCTCTCCCCACCAATATACTTTCTTTTTAATAATTTTTTTCAACTATTCCTATTCATTTGTTCTTCCAAAATAATTTTAGAATAATGCGTTGAAGTTCTAAAAATAAATCTCTTGGTATTTGATTGGGACTGCTAAAATATGAATAAACATGGGAAGAATTGCCATCTCTGGAATATTAAATCTTCCATTTCAGGCACATCCCATGGACTCTCCATTTATTCAAGTCTTCTTTTATGCTCTTTAGTAAATTTTTATTGCTTTATTTACAAAGATCCCACAAATTTCATTGTTTTTATAAGTTTTCCTGGTTTGCCACTAGTTTACATAACTATATGATTTTCAGAACACAACTTCACACCTCTGTGTGTACACACGCCCCAGTGACCCTTCACCATCTCTTCAGTGCCACAACCATATCATGTCCGCTCTCCTACTCTCCCCTCCCTCCCCCTTATGCCCTCTGGTAACCAATATACTGTTCATAAAAATCTAAGCATTATTCTATTTATTTTGCCAGTTTGATTTCTTTGGATATTTATATTCTGCAAATTAGTGTTCTCACTTTTATGTCCTTATTCCTAATTGTAAATGAGATTACTACTGGCCTATTTTCTTCAGAAGTTTATAGTCATTTTTCAGGATCCATATGATTCTTCAGGGCTGTATTAGTTAAACGAATATATGATAGAGACCACCACCCTGCTTTCTTAAGATATTTAAGAGGAACTAATCTCTACATCTCCATTTACCCCGGAATGTTTTAGGCCAGTGACAGGGACAGTTTCAATGACTTCCACTTGGTCTTCCATTTGATGATGTCTCCTATCCTAAATACCAAGGACCAGTATGGGGGTTGGACTCAGTCAGAGTCTAGGCACACTCCACAGGTGAGCCTGCTCTTAGAGGGTTGACAGCTGAGGGTGACCTTGATGACATTCCCAATGGTCTTGTATCTTTGTCTTTATTGCGTATTTTGATTTCATTCATGGAAAACCTTTATGTATATACATAACGGCACACACACACATTTCTGAAAGTACCATGTTATAAAACACATTAGTTAGAGAGTGATTACAAATATTTTTGTATTAGTTTGGGTCACTGCAGAAGCAGACTTTAAGGACTTATAATAGTATTTTATTTGGGAGATGAATTCAGGAAGCACTAGTGAGGGAGTCAGAAAAGTGAAATAGGAAAGGTAGAAAGTCCCATAAAAATGTAAGTGAATGGGTTACAGGGAGTCTATCTGGTCAGTAACTGTAAGAAACTGTGGATGGACCAGTTCGCATTCCCACCAGCAGTGTGGAAGAGTTCCTTTTTCTACACATCCTTTCCAGCATTTGTTGTTCCTGTATTTTTAATGTGTGCCATCCTCACAGGTGTGAGGTGGTACCTCATTGTGGTTTTGATTTGCATTTCCTTGATTATAAATGATGTTGAACATTTTTTTCACGTATCTGTTGGCCATTTGCTTTTCTCCTTTGGAGAAGTGCATTTTTAGCTCTTCTGCCCATTTTTTTGACTGGATTATTGGCTTTGCTTTTGTTGAGTTGTGTGAGTTCCTTGTAAATTTTTGTTAATAGTCCTTTATCGGTTGTATTGTGTGCAAAGATCTTTTCCCCAGTTGGTAGGGTGTCTTTAGTTTTGGTTAATGTCTCTTTTGCTGTACAGAAGCTTTTTATTTTGATGCTAAAAATGGGGCTTCCATATGAACCAGCAATACCACTTTCGGGAATCTACCCAAAGGACACAAAAACACTAATCCAAAAGGATACATGCACCCATATGTTCATTGCGGCACTGTTCACAATAGCAAAGGTATGGAAGCAACCCAGATGTCCAAAAATAGATGATTGGACCAAGAAGATGTGGGAAATATACACAATGGAATATTATTCAGCATTCAAAGAAGATAAACGCATGCAATTTGCAGCAACATGGACAGAATTAGAGGGGATCATACTCAGCGAAATAAGCCAGAAAGAAAGAGAAAAATATCGAATGGTTTCACTTATAACAGGACTATAGGGAAACCAAATAGGAGAGAGACAGTGGCGCAGGGTGTGAGGGGGTAGATAAGGACACAAAATAGAGTAGAAAAGGACACAAGCGACCACGGAGATGGATCGCAGATGAATTGATGGTGGGTTACCCAAGGGGAATACAAAATGTAAAAGATATAAATAACAATAAAAATATTTTGAAAAAAAGAAACTATGTGGAATCCACCTGGAGTTATCCACCAGATGGCAGGAAGGTTGAGATATTTGATTGACTTCTATCAGGATTGGTTGAAGATTGTCCCAAGTGCTCTACCTCCTGTAATTCCAGTTTGCACTCCCACCTAGTGAAGCAAACCTCGGCGTTTGCTGGAGAAAGTCCCCAAACAGTGAAGGAGAGATGTGCAAGTCCTTGAGGGAAGAGGTTATCACCCTGCCACCATCTCACAATGGTGAGGGCCACCATCACAGTTTTAGGTGACTCCAAATGAACTGAGGGAACTGCTGTCATCTGCATCTGCTATAATGTTATAAATGATTCTAAAAAGATTCATATCTTTAAATATAGTTAGAGTTGGAAAATGACAGCTTTCCATAAGCCAACAGGTATTGTGGCATGGATTTTCTGGATTGGTAAAAGTCAATTTCAGACCTGATACAACCCGGACAAGTGATGTTACCACTGAGAAATGTGTAGGAACTTGAGCAATTTGCTCAGTTTCCCACTCTTTCCTCAGCAGTCAAGGAAATGCTGTTTATATACCAACCTGTAACCAGCAAAACATTGGGGGTCCTGTGCTAGGGGTCCTGTCCCTTGACTTTGGTTCCAAAACACATCCAGTATCACATCTTTAGTCTCTACTATTCAAGATCATTAGAAGATTTTCCTTTAATGCAGAGATTTCCCATTCCATTTTCTGTTACGATTGACTGAACACATTTAGAAAAGTTTTCTTGATGAAAACACCCATAAGAGAAATTAAAAGAAAATCTAGTCTTGTTGTGAATACACCTCAGGTGATTTAGTGTGAAGGACAGATCTAATTGACCTAAAAATCTAAAATACTTAAAAAGTTCATTTTAATTTCCAATTTCAAATGGCCATGGAGGACACATCAAGGCAGTAAAAGAGAGGAAACATGGTTTGTTTCTCTATTGTAACCCACCCTCGGAGTCTGGTATCACAAGGTAAAGTTGCTTTAGACACATTTTTTTTCTTTCTTTTTTTTAAAGATTTATTTATTTATGCATACAAGAGCTGGGGTGTAAGCCAGAGGCATAGGGGTGGCGAGAGGATTCACCAGAGACAGAGTGGGGAGCAGAACAGGCGATCTACTGAAATACACTGCTGAAGGGAGCAGCGGGCGAGACAGGAGAGGTCTGCTGCGCCAAGTGGGAAGCTCCCTGGCTGGGTATTGAACTCGTGCTGCAGTGACTGCGGTAGCTTCGTAGTCTGAAACTTAACCCCTTGTGCCAACAAGGAGGCCCTAAACACATTTCTTAACATCTGAGAGTTCACATGAGTGCTTGTCCTTGTGAGTGTGTGACGTGTTGCCATGTTGCCTGGGGAAGAGTCCAGCAAACCTCTAGGAGGGGTCCTGCGATGTGGGCACCACTGCCATGGGATAAAGTGGCATTTAGTGGAGTGCCTAATAAGCCTGGTATTAATAAGGAACCCACTCAAGCACATATCTTGTTTCCCACTTAGGGTCTTTTGCCAATCTCATGGATAAAGAATTTGAGTGTGCCCCATCTGCAGTCTCTCCCAATCCACAAGAGACACACGGTCAGCGTTGACCCAGAAGCCGAGAGGAGGCACCATAAGGGATACTGATTCTGAGTGGGATTATTTTTTGAATTTGCCCGTGGTTGGGGTCATTCACTGGGATGAATTTTTTTTTTAAAGATTTTATTTATTTATGCATGCAAGCTGGGGTACAGACCAGAGGCATGGGGCGGTGAGAGGGTTCACCAGAGACAGAGTGGGGAGCAGCACACGCAGATCTAAGGAAATACACTGCTGAGGGGAGCAGCGGGCGAGGCAGGAGAGGTCTGCCGTGCCATGTGGGTATCTCCCTGGCCGGGCGTCGAACCTGCGTCGCCGCTGCCGACAGCTCCACAGCGCAGCGCTTAACCGCTGCGCCACCAGGGAGGCCCGAATTTTATTTTTTTACAGAGTTATAAATTCCCAATAAGTAATCCTTAGTGGGGAATCCTCTGAGGTTCTGGGATTCTGTGAAATCTTTTCAATCACACTGCCTTCTTACCTGGGAGAGGCATGGTGAGCAGTTGTGTGTGGAGCTTGCTACTTAGCCCCGTCTCTCCGCAGAGGAAGGACACCTACTCCACGTGTTTGCTTTCATTATTAATAACCTGTTCACATTTCAGATGGATATTATGCCAAATCAACCTGATTATGTATGGCAGCTAATTTTCTGAGCGATAGGCAAGTTTTTAGAGGATTTTTTTAAATTGTGAATACTTAAAATTTCAGCTCAGAATTTGGTTGCAGTGGGATGAGGAAGAGAGGTGGCAATCTGGCGGCCTCCAGGAGGGAACCTCTAAAAGAGAGAGGAGTTACTGTCCTTTCATTTGGGAAGCTCATCTGGGCATTTGAGGTTTGAATGAATATCATGTCATTCAAAATATTTTAGGAGCAGCCACCTCATAGGATCCTTTGCCAGATTTATTCCTATTTCTTTTCATTGTACCCTCTTTGGTGTACCTCTTAATGACTACCCAAGTCAGGTTTTTCCAAATAGCTTTACCTCAGTTGCTAACTGGAGAGAATTGCTAATGACTAGCCTGGTAGTGCTAAGATTCAGGGAGAATATTGCATTGTCCCTCACGTCTACATTAGGACATCTAAGATCTTCCATCTAGGATAAGGGGAAGAAGAGGGGGAAAAATGACTTTTAACTCTGAAAATTCTGCATTTACCTTGGAGAAAATGAATTTACCTGGAGGTAACTGGATTAATATATACCAGGCAAAATGGGAACTTCAAACAAAAATCAAGTTCGGTTATTGAAAGCTACTTATTTGCAGTGTTGTAATGGATAATTCATGTAATTATAATTGATGGTAATAACAATTATATTGATTTATACTCTATACTATTTTACAAAATTATGTCTGTATGATCATTACAATGGATCTTTACATCAAAGATGTGGTTTTGAATCCAGGTATTCTCTCTGGAAGTTCATATCCTTGTTCTTGGGCCCTTTGTTGTATCCTGGAGCACTCAGGAAAAATTAGAAATTTATATCAAATAACATGAAGCCTTTCTGCATTGGAATTCTGGGCTGCTACCTGCCTGCCAAAGTTACCTGTTGCACGGCTTTGTCCAGACGAGATGGGTGGAGATTTGAGACATGCAGATGGCATCTCTTAGAGTGTCCTGGAAGCTTGAGATCTTTCCGTATTCCTCCTTAGCTGAGTGTCTGTGGGTGGATGTGCTTCCAGAAGCCTTTCTGGCAAGCAAGTTTCAGGATGAGAGAGGCCTCTTAGTGGCTGGGACTGAAGTTGTGGTGCAAGCATCCCCATGATGAGTTTGATATATTTTTTTTTATTTATACATACAAGTTGGGGTACAGGCCAGAGGTGTGGGGCGGCGAGAGGGTTCACCAGAGACAGAGCGGGTAGCAGAACAGGCAGATCAGAAATACACTGCTGAGGGGAGCAGCGGGCGAGGCAGGAGAGGTCTGCCGCGCCATGTGGGATTCTCCCCGGCCGGGCGTCGAACTCGCGTCGCCGCTGCCAACAGCTCCACAGTGCAGCGCTTAACCGCTGTGCCACTGGGGAGGCCCCCGGTGATGAATTTGAAGGGATTTGAAGGGATTCATAAACTCCCCAGTACCACATGGGGCCAGATGGAACATTGCTCTGTTCAGGTAATTTTAGGGACTCTTGCTGGACCATGGAGACCTATATTGTATTGTCATAGCTCTCTCAAATTTGAGATTGAATAGTGAAATCAACATTAACAGTAATGATGATGTCACAGAGGACATTTATTACACATCTATTATATGCCAGGTACTGTGCTAAGCCCTTTGCAATATTAGATCATTTAATTCTTGTAATAACACAATGAAGGATATATTTCTTCATTTCACTGATGAGAAATTTGAGTCTTGGAGACATTTAGAAATAAATGTGCAAAGTCACTTAGCTGCACCTTAGCTGTCTGACTCTGGAGTGGAATTCTCAACCACTATGCCACACCTTCATGTCCTGGTCATTAAGGCTGCTGCTATATTCCAGGTACTGGGTACTTTGTGACTAAGGTCAGCACTATAGTTACATGTAGGTGTGCCAGTAGAAATACATGGATAATTCCAAATCACTGCTAACATGACTCCACAGTCATTTATTTATACCTGAGTCAGACTCATCTGCTTGAACACTAGAGCTGGTAAAGGTACCAAGAGATCTGGGCTGTCCTTCCCTTAATGGCTGAACTTGGGTGCTAGGGGTGAACTGATAACTCTGTTGTGAACAGAACAGAAGATACATATTCACCTTGCTTTCTGAATGAGGTTATTACTGTCCCCAAGGAATGCATTTGCCAGGGTAATCCAGAATTGGCTAAAACCTGTAATTATTTTGCCTGGTAGGTATTGCTGTTCCCATCTGACAGATGGAGAATATGAGACCTCAAAACCTTAAGTGAAATATCTGAAGATATATAACTTGTAAGTGACAGAACTGAAATATCTGTCTGTTCTCATGCCAGTGCTCATGTTATCCTGTTCTGCTGCTTAATCATTAACAGTCTTAGAAATATTCTTCCTTTTATTTCCTTTCTTTCAGTATGACAACAAGACAGATTTCAGGAGGTTGGGAAAACATATCTTCATATATATATATGTGTGTGTGTGTGTGTAATATATAATATGTGTGTATATATATATATTACATCATTGTTCATCTTTGTACACTGCGTGCTTGCATGCTTTCTCCTTTCAAATATATTCCCCATAAAATTCCCACCACCAATTGACCTGTGAACCATTACCCTTGTCCCTTGTGCTCTTCCCTCTCCTATTTTGATTCTTCTACTTCCCCCTCCCTTGCAGAATGTCTCTGATTTATAGTTGCCTGATAATTTTGTTTATTTATTATTATTATTTCGATCCTTTATTTGGTTCCCTATATTCCTCCTATAAGTGAAACCATCTGATATTTTTCCTTTTCCTTCTGATTTATTTCACTGAGCATAGCCCTTATATCACCATTCACGTTGCTGTGAATGGCATGAGTTTATCTTTTTTAATTTCTGAATAGTATTCTATTGTGTATGTATACCACATCTTCTTGATCCAGTCATCTCTTTTTGGACATTTGGGTTGTTTCCATATATCACCTATTGTAAATAGTGCTACAATAAACATAAGGGTGCAGGTATCCTTTTGAATTAATGTTTTTGGTGTCCTTTGGGTAGGTTCCTAAGAGTGGAATTGCTGGGTCATATGGTAGCTTCATTTTTAGTAGTTTGAGGAGCCACCACACAGCTTTCCATAGTGGTTGGACCAGTTTGCATTCCCACCAGCAGTGTAGGAGAGTTCCTTGTTCTCCACATCCTCACCAACATTTGTTGTTGCCTATTTATTTAATATGTACCATCATTCTCACTAGTATACACATATCTTCTATGTTTGACTCTGATAAGAATAATTAAATAGTATGTTAATAGAAATTTCACCCATATTTAGTAGGTACTTGGTTGGCTAATGTTTACTGGTGTGCCAATGGCATAATTTGTTGCAATGTTTTTCACACATGCTGATCGTCAAAATTATCTAAGGAGCTTTTGGAAAAATATGCATAACTCGGCCCACTCCAGATTTTTGGGAGTAGAGAGAATATTTTGTTTTTAACAAACCATGCTCCTCACAGATTTGGCAGCCATTGATTGATAAAGAACATGGAGTCTATGATTTTGGACTCCTGTGTTCCTACTAGGGCTCTGTCAGAAATTGTCTTATGATTCCAACCATGTACCTTTTTGTTGTTGTTGTTGTTGGTCCAACTATCAAATTAGGAGAGTGAGAGGTCCCATGTTGTTTGCATGGTACACAGTAGTGATATTAAAAATACAAGTACAGTGCAGGTACTCACCAAGTCAAAAGGTGCTGGCCATGGTGCTGAAACAGGACCCCTAGGATTATATATTGGTTAGCTGCTGGATGGTGGAGAGTCTGACAGGTTCTGGGGCTGGCCAGGAAAGCCAGGTTGTGTGTGTTGGGGGGGGGTGCTTATATGGAGTGCCTAGGATAATGACTGACTACCAATTTTTTTAAAAGAATTTTTAAAATTTATTTATGCATAAAAGAACTGGGTGTAGGCCAGACACATGGGGTGGTGAGAGGACTCACAGAGACAGAGCAGGGAGCAGAACAGGCAGAGTGACTGAAGTACACTGCTGAGGGGAGCAGCAGGCCAGACAGGAGAGGTCTTCTGTGCCATGTGGGAATCTTCCCTGAAGGGGATAGAACTCGTGCTGCAGTCAGCCTCATAGGTTGATACTTAACCTGTTGTGCCACCAGGGTGGCCCCTGACTACTCATTTAATGGAAGGATTTCACAATTTCATCAGCCCCTATAGCAGAACTAGTGAATACTGACTACCAGACTTAACTGATTTTATTATTATTTGACTTTATTATTTTTCAAATACTAAATTGTTTATCAATACTTAAGAATGGTGGACTTTTCACTTATAAAACTGGATGTGCAGCTTCTCTTGAAAAAATTATCTGGTGATATTTGCTGTGAACTTTTGCCGGTGATAGTTACTTGTGTTTGCAAGTGATTGCTCCCTTGAACTGGAAAATTCTTTCCAGGGCCTGACAGAACCCAGTGAGCCATTTCACCCATTCATGCCCCCTGCTGGCTACCAAAGACGTTGGCATTTGTGAGTCTGGCTAATGATAATAAGATCATTTCCAGCCTTGAAGTTTGAGGGTTCACCAATCCCATTCCTGAGTGAGCTGAAATGGGCAGACAGGTGGAAACTGTATTGAAAAACTAGACCCTGTAAGGAGTAGGTGACTTTAAGGCGATTTTTGAAGCATATTAAAGTCAATGACATCCTTTTAAGCTATAAATTACCCCTTGTCATGAACTGGGTGAGGCGGTCCTTTGGTGTGGATTAGTCCCAAGAATGTTTCATTAAAATCTCTGCTTAGCTGGAAGTGGGAGGTGACATGTTGGCTTGACTCATACTTTTTCCAGAAGTGACATGCCTGTCCTTTATGTCACAAGCTATATCCACAGCTTCTCCTGCTTTCAGCCTCAATTAAAAGAGTGGCTTATCGATTTGGCTGTAATTCTGAATTACATCCTTGAGATTGTGTGCTGACTGAGGTCAGTGCTTTCTGAAGTCTTGTTAAGTGTCTGTCACAGAGCTGACAACCTCGAGGCTTTCACACCAATGTGCAACCACCTCTGCCTTCGGACACAAGACAGGGCAGATATTACTTCTGATCCTGCTGCCTTTCCTTGAAGGCCCCCAAATTCCAAGTCTTCCCTAAAAATACAGAGATCCAGAACCTGATTATGTCCAAGAATCAAATATCTTGCTGACTCTACTCAGTAAAAGGTGGGTTATGTGTTTTATAATGAATAACACTGATTATATTAATAAATGCTTTTATTTTTACCCATAATTATTGACTGGGTACCTCTTACCAGGCACATTGGTAATGCCATCTATAGTCATCATGAGGTTTACACTCTTAGGGAAGTGGCTGTCTTAGTCTGGGGTGTCTCACAAGCAGTTCCTAAGAAAAGGATTCTAGTGCCAGTAGTTTATTTGGAAGATGCAGGAAAAAAGGTAGAAAAATAGAGAGATGACACAGGCAAGGGAAGGCAGTCAGTAAAGGGTGTACTATTAAGCTCAATATTACTGTGAAGAACTGAAACTTTAATCCATGAGAAACTGAGAAAATATGTAAAATGCATACCTCAGGATTATGGAGTAGGGGCATTTATATGCTAAGGGGCAATGGAGTGGGGATGTTTATAAACCAATTCCAGAGACTCACTGGCCAAGGGTTGCTGCTGGATGCTATTAAATTTGTGGCATTCCATCCTGTTAGACAACAACCTTCCATGGTTCAATAAAAGCTCTCAGGACCAGAGATACAGAAATTGGCTGAGTCCCCTAAAATGATAGTGTTTGAAGCATATGGGAGGGGCACTGATAATATCTACTGTATAGGCAGACATTAATCAAATACCAACCCAGGGAAATCCCTTAGAATGTCGAATGTTTTCTCAGGAGAGATGCAATTACCAGGAATTTGTCCTGATAAGGGTTTTTTTTTTTTTTAAGATTTTATTCATGCATACAAGCTGGGGTACAGGCCAGAGGCGTGGGTGGAGAGAGGGTTCACCAGAGACAGAGCGGGGAGCAGAACAGGCAGATCAGAAACACACTGCTGAGGGGAGCATCGGTTGAGGCAGGAGAGGTCTGCTGTGCCATGTGGGAATGTCCCTGGCTGGGCATTGAGCTCGCTGCCGCTGCCGACAGTTCTGCACTTAACCACTGCGCCACCAGGGAGCCCTGTCCTGATAAGGTTTATTTGAATAAAACCTTTATTCATGTAACTTTTTATTTAATTGTTATTTATGTCTTTTACATTTTGTATTCCCCTTGGGCAGCCCACCACCAATTCACCCATGATCCATCTCCATGGTCCCCTGTATTCTCCTCTCTTCCATTTTGTGCCCTTATTCATGTAACTTATTGGATCTTTTAAAACTCCATGAGATTAAATAACTTGCGAGTCAAAGTCAGAGCCAAGACTTGAATCCAGGGCCCTAAGTAGGGAACTGGCACTTAGTTTTCCACTCCACTTTTTCCCTATATAAATCCATCTTTTCTTGGCAATATGCAGAGTGAAAATAGCAGGCAGCTGTGGTCAGAGAGAATTAAATAACAATATAGATGCACCTGAGGGAATCCTTCCTTCAGCTGTGTGCAAACTTAACTTGCCATGTTTGGATTCCTGTTATTGTATTTTTTAAAAAATAGTGTTGAGCATATTCCATGAGGCAGAAAGGAGTGAGAGTACCTCCAAGGGAGAGGAAGTCATCCTTTTTGCCTCTCTGCCTCTTCATTAACTCTTAGAGCAGATCCCTAGCCTCTCAATGTCTAGGAAGCTAATAAAGTGTCTGACCACCCTGCCAAAGATTGCTGATCTTTATTTCATGAACCGGGCATAATTTTTCATGACTGATTATGCGTGGGCTCCAATGTTGCTATTATATAACCATCTGCAACAAAAATATTCAGTAACAAAGCATCCAAAAGATTACAGTGCCAGAGAATTAGGACCAAATGGAATGTCATGTTTCCTAGTGAAAATAAATCCCTCTCTGGACATGGGCATCTCAGGAGAGTAAAAATCGGGTTTTGGATATTCCCCCAGCTGGATGGGTTAATGGACAGAAAGGACATACTTCTGGATTTTTTTTCCTGTGTGAACAATGTCCATCTAAATGTTAGAGGTTTTAACCTCTAGAAAGAGAACCAAGGTCATTCAGACTTGTTTGTCAGGGCCTCCCTGGTGGCGCAGCAGTTAGACTCTGTGCTGTGGAGCTGTCAGCAGCAGCGACACGAGTTCGATGCCTGGCTGGGGAGATTCCCACATGGCACGGCAGACCTCTCCTTCCTGTCCCGCTGCTCCCCTCAGCAGTGTATTTCCGCCTATCTGCCTGTTCTGCTCCCCGCTCTGTCTCTGGTGAACCCTCTCACCGCCCCATGCCTCTGGCCTGTACCCCAGCTTGTATGCATAAATAAGTAAATATTTTTTAAAAAGACTTGTTTGTCTATTAACAGATACCAGTTTAGTTGTGTTAATGCTGCGTTGTTTGCTTTAAAATCAGAGGCAAACTAGCAAGCATTTACTAGTGTAAAGCCAGAGCTCCAAGGCTTTACTGCCTGGGCAGCAGCTCCTGGAAGCTGAGTGTGGCAGTGGTGGTTTCCCGCCCCGCCTGTGCCATGTGTACTGGGAGCAGCTGGGGCACACTGTTCTAGAAGTGGCTGCAGTGGCAGTAGTTTCCCGCCCACCAACAGAGTGGCCACATGTGGGCGGACCTCCCCAGGTACAAGCTGGGTGTGAGCACCTGAGTCCCTAGTGGGTAGCTGTGGAGCGGCTTCACTGAAGCCCACTGTGGTGGGCTGGGATTAATGGGGTGCCCAGCAACAGCTAGGTTTGAGAGCTGGAACAGCCTTCTAGCCCCTGCCCCTCCGATGGTCGGCTCCATGAATGAGCTGCCTATCTGCAGTGCCCAGGCAGTCCTGACAGCCTGTGGATTGTAAAATGGACAAATCAGGTTCAAGATCAGCTCATTAGTTAATTATTCAGATTGAAAAATAAGAACAGACTGATTGTTGCGAAATGGTCCAGTCAGACACTTAGTATTGAAAATGATCCAATCAGGCTTGGGTGTGTGTGTGTGTGGGAGGGGTGGGGGTGAGGTGAGGGACTCTGAAATGGGATATAAGAAGGGCAGGAGCCAGCTTGAGAACATTCTGTTCCTGGCCTCTAAAGAAAGAAGAAGGATCAGCATCTGACCTCCCAAGAAGGAAAAGAAGCCAAAGACTTTCACAAAGATCTGGCTGCTGCACCTACCTCCAGCCCTGTCTCTGACATTCCCTGCAAGGAGCCTCATCCTGGTGTCTCAAAGAGCTGTTGTGCCATAGGTGCAACAATAGCTCACAAAAAGCTGTTAACACTGGTTCGTCTGACACCACTTCCTGGTGACCAGTGATAACCAGCTCTACTAGCTAGTACTGTCTAACCCTGTTGTCAGGTGACAGGCACTCTGTGTCCAGGTCACCTTTAAGAGCTGTCCATTACTTCTGACTGTCCAGTGCCACCTCTTGGTGCTGTTGTCTCCATTGTCAGTCCAGTGTCTGGTGCTGTCCAACCTGACCTTTAGACTGTTGCTGTGGGCTGCTGTGGTGCCCCCTCAGTGGCCCACCTGTGAGCATCTCCAGCTGCCACTGTGAATTGGATACTGGCCCACTGCTTGCTGGTGTGCCATGAGCGCCAGGCCTCATTGTCAGGACACTTCGACATGAGCAGCCTTTGTTTGGGTCTTCTGTGCACACTATCTGGGGTAAGACTTGTGGCCTTAGAAAGTCTGTTTCCCCAAATTCCTTTTTATTAAATAAACCCCATTGTTGTTGTTCCCTGAGTGTGAGTTGCCTTGCAATTGATGCACTGCTGAGACCCCACAGATGGTGATCTGGCCTCTATGTTGGCGCTGACTCTGAATAGCACTGCTATTCAGCACTGTTTCAAGCGCACAAGTTTTCTCTAAGGCAAACATCCTTTTTACCCAGGGTGGTATTGGGTTCTTAGAAATTAGTATCAACGCTTTTAATTTGCAAAGGCTTTCTTTGGAAATAACTAGAAATGATGACACATCTATGAAGAAGTTAAATCTTTCATTTAGCTGCATAATTTTAAAAATATAGTGTATGGAATAGGTTTGAGAAGACCAAAGTTTGATTCTGATTCCCCCAGGTATGGACTTTAAAAATGTACTTTCCCCTTTGTTATTCATCTTAGAAATGAGGGAGTAAGAGACCTCTGAACTTATTCCCTCTCAAAATCTGGGAGCTTATTTCTTGTTTCTTCTCTTCCTGTCCATTTCCCCCCTTCTCTTCCCCTACATTTATGAAGCATCAACCATGAGCCAGGGACTAACTACAAAAAAAAGTACAAAGTAAGACAGTGAATACAAAAACAATTATCCCACAGTATGATAAGTGCTAGGAAAGAAAGAAGATGATAATAGGGCAAAATGGTACAAGCACGTAAAGCTGGGATAGCATTTCAGTAAGTTGTGGACTGCAGAGGGAAAAGATGAGACTAGGGAGTCTGGGATGATGGTAACTTGGGGAGCCAGAGAGAAAAGAGACTTGAGAGTAGAGAGGAGAACTGGAGCTGACTTTCATTGAGATCTGAGACCCAGGAGGAAAAGCAGGCTAAGGTTTTAGGGAAAAATGAACTCGTTCCCGGAGTACATGAGTTCTGGCTTTTCTTCTCAACTTCAAGAAAGTCACTCAGTCTACAGGAACTTCAGTTTCCTTATCTGTAAAGTGGAGATAAGAATAATACCTATATTTCAGGGATATTTTAAGGATATTTTAAATTACACCTTCTGTGAGAATGCTACATAAACTGGCAATCCTCTCCAGGTATGAAGTGTTACTTTTATTAAAGTGCAATCTTCAGTCTGTTCAGAGCATGGGGAATGGCTCAGGAGATTGGAATTCGAGTTTAGCCTTCGCCTCCTGCTAACAGTTGGATAGTGCTGGGTAAGACATTGCCCACCTGCACAAGTATATTCTGGCAAATATGTGCTGAATGTGACCTGAATATATATTATGCCTGAGTCATGCAGCTATAAAAAAGCAAATCATTTACAACACTTAAAGACAAAGATTTACCCTAAAATCTTGCTTCTTGACCCTCCATTCCCACATGCAGTGGTCAATTAAGGCTGAGTGGAGACTGCTCATGTGGGCAGGGGGGGTCTCCAGTGCAGCCGAGTGCCCACCACTCCTTCCTTCTCCCGACTCATTGGCCATGTTTCATTGCCTTTGTGCAGCACTCTTCTGAATCCTGATCCTTTCACTCTTTCACGTTCCCTTCCTGGCTCCGTATGCTTTTGCATTTGTGACCCTCTAAATATTTGGTCTTCCCTAAGGTCACATATATCTTTAATATTCTATAACCTTGTCTCTAAAGATCCTATAGCTGGGATCTTGCAGACTTGGGGTGTCTACATGCTTTCTAAGCCATGTTTCTGGAGTGAATGGCTGCTTCCCTGATGATTTTTCACCAAAAAACACTTGTTCCACTTGTCTGGTTTAAAGCATGGAATAGAGAGGAATGAACTAGACAGGTGAATCAGTTAGATTTTCCATTTCTTCAAAATGAAACAGTTGTGAATCAACCTGACTTGGGCTGAATAAAGAGTTTATTAAGACACATGATGGCCAGAAAGAGCAGTGGTAGTATAACTCTTGATCCAGAGGCTCAAACAATGTCATTGGACTTGATTTCTGTCCATCTTTTGGGTATTCTCTTCTATTTTGGTTACATGATTAAACTCCAATAGCGGAAGGTGGCTGCCAGTGACTCAAATCTCTTGTTGTAGACTGGTGAAAAACAAAACAAAACAGTAAGCCTTTCTTCCCCAAAAGAACACTAATATCTCCTCCCTTTTGTCTGGCTTTGACTGGGCAGATGTCATGGTCTCTGGCCCGATGTCGTGGTGGGAATTTGTGATGCTATGTCTGGTCAGTCTGTGCTTGTGACATCTCTTGCAGCCAAGGGTGGAGTCAATTCTACTTGGCATCCACGAACTGAGAGTGGGGAGGGGTCATTTTGTATAGGAAAATTATGGCAAAATTGTCCAAAGAAGGGACACTAGAGGTTGTGTATCAAAAGCAAAGTATGACTACCCACTGCATATAGTTCTTTTGGCTGGGAAAGGAGACCATAACATTATAAGTATTTAGAAAACATTGTATTTAAGGGTGAGGGGATTATAATGCCTGTATCACTAGCAGTGGAATACATCTCTTATATAGCTATGAAATTACTAAAACACACACCTGTGACAATGACCCATATTGAAAAGATGAAAAACAGCAAGCGCTGGTGAAGCTACAGAGAAAAGTGAACACTTCTACACTGCTGGTAGGAATTCAGACTGGATCAGCCCCTATAGAAAGCCGTATGGAGGTGTCTCAAAAGGTGAAAAGTGGATCTGCCATACAACTTCTAAGCATCTACCTGAAAAATTAAAACATTCTAATTTGAAAGGAAATGTGTACTACCATGTTTACTGAAGTGCTCTTTACAATTACAATAAGCAAATTATGGAAGCAACTTAAATCCCCAATATTAGATCAGTAGATCAAGAAAATATGTTATATATTCACAGTGAAATAATACTCAAGGAGATAATACTCAAAAAAGATAAACTCATGCCATTTGTGGCAATATGAATGGACCTGGAAGGGACAATGCTAAGTCAGAAAGGGGAAGATAACTACCAGATTGTCTCTCTATTGTTATAAAACTGAAGCATCCAGAGGGAGGCAATGGGAAGAGTTAAGAATAAAGAGAGAAGGAAGAACAATGGGCTATGCTAGTGGACTCTGGGTGATTTGGTGGGAGGTGCACTATAGTGGACCTACCCAATGGGGGAATCTTAACATTACCTCAATAAAAAAAGTAAATCAATTAATTAACACTGTTAAAATAACCCCTAATAAAATTTTTAAAAACATCATAATCAAGAAGATGTGGTATGTATACACAGTGGAATACTATTCAGCAATCAAAAAAGATAAACTCATGCCATTCACAGCAACATGGCTATAGCTAGAAGGGATCATACTCAGTGAAATAAACCCAAAGGGAAAAGAAAAATATTGAATAGTTTCACTTACAGGAGGAATATAGGGGAACCAAATAATGAATCAGGGACAAAATCATCATCATCATCATTGTCATCATAATAATCAACAAAACTAGCAGGCAAACATAAATAATGGGGGGGGAAGAAAAGGGATCAAAACAGGGGAGAGAAGAGTGCAAGGGACTTTGGTGATGGTTCATGGGTGAATTGGTGGTGGGAATTTTATGGGGAATACACAAAGATGTAAAATCTATAAATGAAAATAAATTAAAAAAGCATATCGAATGAGTAATTTGATATTTCTAAGGGCCAGTAAATTTTTTCTATAAAGAGGTAGAATATGCAGAGCACACACTGTTTTTATCACATATTCTTCTCTCTCCACAACTATTTAAAAATGTGAAATCCATTCTAAGCTCTTGAGCCAAAACCAGATGGCAGTCTGGATTTGGTGTGCAGGTAAATTTTCCTGACCACACTCTAGGTGATATGAATTATTCATTGAACAAAACAGATGGAAATATCTGCCCCTATGGAACATTTAATTCTCACAAAAATCCTAGCATAGATATCATATTTAGTCCTATCTTAGAAATAAAAAGAGCAAGTAATTTGTCCCAAATCACAAAAGTAATAATAAGAAAAGCTGGGCTATGAACCAAGTTCTGATTCCAAAGATTACAGTTTTATACTTTGTGTTTTACTCCCTGTTACTTGTCCCTTTTCCATGATGGGCTTGGAATTTCTGAGTTCAAGTCAATAAATGAAACAAAGATAATGGAGATACTATCCATATGAGACACTGTCCTAGGCACTGAAAAAGAACGGTTAGTCTGTCATCATAATTCGGCATATGGGTTGTGTTTGACACCTTAGGTGTGAGAAAGATACCCGAGAAGAAATTCAAACAAAGAGCCAGGTCTAAATCTGGAGAAACTTTGACAAGGAACACTGGGCGGAGGAGATGATGCATCCCAGAGGAAGACAACAAAGGTCACAGGGAAGCCAGGAATAGAGAGCTCAAGAAAAAATGTCACATGCGTCCAAGAAACCAAGTGAAGTGGGAATTAAAATGTAGCCAGTGGATTTAGAAATATAGAGGTCTATGGTGCATTTGGTAAAAGCTCTTATGGTAGAATCTTGAGATTGAATCCAACCCTGAGCATACTAAATAAAGAATGGGAATTAGAGGGGATAGACACAGCGGGTATAGGCAACCCAAATCCTTTTGAAGACTAACGGTGAAGGTGAAAGAGGAATAGGACGATAGGACAGGCACTTAAGGAGCATATAGATTGTGTGTTTTCCTTTTTTTCTTTTAAGCTGAGACTAGAACATTTTTTAAAAGATTTATTTATTTATGCATATAAGAATTGGGGTGCAGGCCAGAGGTGTGGGGGTGAGAGGATTCACCAGAAACAGAGTGGCGAGCAGAATAGGCAGATGAACTGAAATATACTGCTGAGGGGAGCAGCGGGGAGACAGGAGAGGTCTGCTGCACTGTAGGAAGCTCCCTGGCTGGTAATAGAACTCAGGCTGCAGTGACTGCCAATAGCCTCATAGTGCTGAGACTTAACCCCTTGTACCACCAGGGATGTTTATAAGATAAATACAAAGAAACGGGGTACAGTGTCTCCCTGATGGCCTTGGGGTTAATCTCAGCACTATTATTGCTATGGCCTGAGTTCCCTGGCCAGTGAGCTGACCCGGATGGCCCAGCAAACCTCTTCTGTTTCACCCTGTCCTCCCCTCAACAGTGTGTTTCACCGTAGATCCACCTGCTCTGCTCCCCACTTTATCTCCAGTGACTCCTCTCACCACTGCACCTCTGGCTTATACTCTAATTCTTCTACACACAAATAAACATATTTTTTTTTTAAAAAAAACTGGGTATAAGATACAGGAGGAGCAGAGACCAATGAGCTATTTGGGCCTTCAGAAGAATAAGGGGATTGGAGTCCATAGCACGATCAGGGACTGGGTCTCTCATGTCGGGGTGGCGGGGGAGGGCATCTTCTTTCATGCTTGGAGGACAGAAAAGAAAGGCACCGATGCAGCAAGGTTTACAGATTTGGTAGATGGAAGATAAAAAGTTTACATCTAATGGCTTCTTTTTTCCCCTGAGAACTACATATTTCTCTAGAGTCTAGTATTATTTCTCCTGGGCTCACATGTCTGGAAGGACTGAAGTTCAGCCTGCATAGGGGTAAGAGAGGGAGAGGCTGAGCTGAACACTTAGAAATTATCAACTATTCTATTTTCAGCTTTTATCTCTCGCTGAAAATAATCCTCATGAATTTGGCAGACAAAAGAAGCTTGTTCTTGAAAAAGAATAAAGTATGATGTTCAAGCAAGGCATGCTCATGTCATAGGACTGAATAGGCTGACAGCACTTGGGATGTTTGTATTGTTTATCAGAAGCAGTGAGACAGGTGTCTACCATCCAAGATCTCGACAAAAGGATTTTACTGCATAAATCTTCTTGAGTCAAATTTGCAAAAATCTTTAAAGGAATTCTTCTAAAGCAAGTAGCAAATCTAAAACCCAAGTCAAGTATATGCAGTCTGCACTGGACCATCCACCCATGTTGCTCACAGCTCAGTCTGTCTGTGTCTGCCAGTGATCAGCTCACTAGCAGCTGAAAAGTGGAACATCCCTGCTTAATTCAAAATCGAGTCCTGCTAATATGAAGAGTGGTATTATTGAGCTCTCCTGACCATCTGTGACTACGTAGGTGCCTCTTTTTTTCTTTTTCCTTTTCCTAATAAACCTATCTTTTTAAAATGTAAAAAAAAAAAAAAGCCTTATTAAAATTAATTAATTTTTTTAAGATTTTTTAATTTATTTATACATACAAGCTGGGGTACAGGCCAGAGGCGTGGGGCGGCGAGAGGGTTCACCAGAGACAGAGTGGGGAGCAGAACAGGCAGATCAGAAATACACTGCTGAGGGGAGCAGCGGGCGAGGCAGGAGAGGTCTGCCGCACCATGTGGGACTCTCCCCAGCTGGGCGTCGAACTCGCATCGTGGGCTGCCGACAGCTCCACAGCTCAGCGCTTAACCACTGTGCCACCAGGGAGGCCCAAAATTAATTAATTAATTTTTAACTGATGTAACGTTGGGATATCTCCATCAGGTATTACCACCTTAGTGTCCACACCACCAACTCACTCCTACTGCACCACCACAGACCACTGTGCCTCCCTTCCTCCCCGCTGGGGGTCTCCTTCAGTCCCACTGTGGGTGTCTCAGCTCTGTAGTCAGCTACCAAAGGATATGTGGAATAGAAAGCAATTAAATTACTAGTCAGATAAAGACAAGCTCAAAAAAGTGGCCTTATCCCTTGGAGAGTCAAACACTGAAGATTAGTTCCTTACATTTTTCAGTTCACCTAATCTGAACTCCAATTCTGTTAGATATAAAAATAGGGAAAAATTAAAATTATTTTTATGTTTCCAATCTGCATTTTTCTGTCTTAAGAAGCACAGAGTATAAAGAAGAAGACTCCTAGGAATTAAAAGAACAGGGGCTTCAACCATGCGAATCACAGAGCCCTGAGGTTGCAGAGGACCTCAGAGGTCCTCCGTTGAGCCTTTTATTGGAAACTCCCCTCATCATCAGCCTCAATGGCCATGCCAGGGAAGGGGGCTCATGCTCCTGTGAGGACTTCCTGTTCCTGGAGAGTTCTGCTGGTGATGGAATCCCTTTTCATGTGGAGTAACCTCAGTTCTCTGGTACTTCACTAATTCTGTGCTACTGAGTTATGTGGAATACATTGAATCCTCTGCATGCAGACTCTATTCTTGTCTGGGGACACAGCTATCCCGACTCCATGTAGTCCGGCATAGCAGATGGGAGCGTGGAGCTGCAAATCACTGAGGTCTGCATTCGAGATGCACCCCAAGCTTTCCTGTGGCCTCACTTCAGGCAGGTCGTTTCTCTTCTCGGAGTACCTGCTTCATGGCTGTGAAATAGCGCAATTCTGTGGTCTATCATAGTGCTGATTTAGTGAGGCTTTGCAGTTTTTTCTCTTTTTTTTTTTTAAAAAAAAGATTTATTTATTTATGCATGCAAGCTGGGGTACAGGGAAGAAGCGTGGGGCGGCGAGAGGATTCACCAGAGACAGAGTAGGGAGCAGAACAGGCAGATCGACAGAAATACACAGCCGAGGGGAGCAGCGGGAGAGGCAGGGGAGGTGTGCCGCTGTTGACAGCCCCACAGCGCAGCGCTTAACTGCTGCTCCGCCAGGGAAGCCCTGCAGTTTTTTTCTCTTTACTGAGTTACGTTCTCTCCTTTTTCCTACTTACTTGATTTTGATTGTTTTGCTTCTAGTTTGAAGATTCTGCTGAGGTTAATATATGATGGACTATATTTGTGTTCTGTTGCACAGTCTGATCTCAAACTCATTCATGGGCCACATTCTTGCTCTCTTCTTCCTCCACATTGTATAATTTAAGTGTCTGTTGCTACTGTATATGCTTCTGTTACCTTATAATAGCTCCTTGTGTACTTTTTTCATATGTGGCTTAGTGTTATTTTAATTTTTGTTTTTCAGTGACAATTTTTACCTTTTCATCTGTCTTGCATTATAATTTTGCAGGATGAGATATTTTAGGCTGGGAATCTTGTCTTTGAGCACTTTGACCATCTCCAGACACTTCCTTCTTGTCTGTAAGGTTCCCACTAAAAAGTCTGCACCAAGTCTAATAGTCCCTTAAGGCTGCTTTTCTGTGTCTCAATGATTTTAATATTCTGTCCTTGTCCTTGGCTTTCATCAATTTACTTATGATGTTTTTTGGAGTGTGGTCTATGTTATTTTGTTTGGCACTCTTTGGGCTTCTTGGATAAAAGATGTTCTTTTCCCAGATTGATATGGTTCTTGAGATTATTTCTGTAATTGTTCTTTGGAACCCCCACGATATGGGTATAATCCCTTTTTAGGTTATCCCAGATACCTCTTGCACTATTTTCATGTTTTTGTTTCTTCTTTTTTCTTCATTGTTCGGTGGCTTCCCCAGCTCTCCTTGTTCTCAGGATATTATCTCGGCACCCAGAGTTCCTGCTGGTCAAGCTAAAACGCAGAGTAGGGCAGGGGCCCTCTTACCACGACAAAAGTCTTGGTTTGAAGAACATACCAGTATCTGCTGAAAACAGCAGGCAGCCATTATGGCCAGATTAGCATAACCAGCTAGACCACATTGAAGTTAAGTGTAAACAGTAACTAGAGATAGGATGTTTTGATTAGCGGAACAATGGAGTCCCTCAGGCAACAACCTCTATCCACTCCTCCATAGCTAGTGCTAGATAATTATACAACCCTGCAGCACATTCCTCCACATACTTGCCTATCTTCCCTGAATCTGATTCCCAATTAATGTGAGACTGTCCTGGAAAAAGATGCTTCACTCCCTGAGATGTGAACCCCTCTATGTCTCTCTCTACTTGGACTTTGAGTTGTGTTTCCTCCAGTTCCCAATGCTGCCACTCTGCAAGGTAGCATTGTTCTATTCTTGTGTTCTTAGCTACTGTACTTTCTCTCCATTACTTACCTGCATTTATTTACTGCTGAGATCCTCTATTGTATTTTTATTTAGCGATAATTTAATTTAAATCCATTAGTTCTACTTACAACAACTTAATTTTTTGGTCAGATTTTATTGTGTCTCTGGTTTTCATCTTCCATTGTTTTTCTCAATTTAACAAGCATGGTTATTACTATTACCTTAAACTCCTCATCAATCATATTCTGCAGTTAAGATGGGTTGAAACTGAAACTCCTCTTGGTTTTGTTTTTTTTTGTTTTGTTTTTCTTTTTGCTCTAGCATTTTTGATATGTTCTTCTGTCTTTTCATTTTTATGGGTTGTAATAGGGAGTTTCCTTTTGTTATCTTAAAATATTGGCTTTAAACTCCACCCTAAAAGAAGCTGGGTATATTCCTGGTATTTTTATCTAGGATCTTTAGGTGTCTGTTATTTCACCATCTGTTCTGTGTGGCTGGAGTGCTGGTGCTGGTAAAAACTAATAGGCAGGAAGGAATTAGGGTTACAGGACAAAGGGCTGTCTCCACTGAGCATCAAGGTTTCAACTTCCTCGGTGCTGGGAATACCTGAGTTTTGTGGTGGGGACCCACAGTAATCCCCACTCCTAGACCAACTCCTTGACTAAAATATATTAGACAATTTCACACCAACCTCACCCTGTAGGTTGCAGTTGATAGATGTAGCACTATACTCAACTATAGTTGAGATGCCA
Source organism: Scalopus aquaticus (assembly GCA_004024925.1). NCBI lineage: Eukaryota > Metazoa > Chordata > Mammalia > Eulipotyphla > Talpidae > Scalopus > Scalopus aquaticus. The sequence continues at coordinate 40,418 of PVIJ01012380.1, forward strand.
CAAGATGGAAATTATTATTATTATTATTATTATTATTATTATTTTGCTTTTAGAGTATGGAGGCCTCTCCTGGGGTAAGAACCCCTTTCTCCAATGTAGTGGCTGGTATCCAAAGTCCGCAGTGTGGATACGTGCCCACTGGTAAATAACGGCAGAGTGATCCACACAGCAGCAAGATGGTGGTAGAGTGGGTTGCACTGCCATGTAATCACTGCAAGCTCAGTGTAACCATGCTTTCCCCTCTCCTCTCTGTGGCACCACTGATCCCTATAGTCATCCTTTCATTTTTCAGGGGTTGTTAACTTTGTTTTTTGTGATTTGGTTGGGAATATGTGGAGGAGGCATCTTTACTCTACCACCATCCTGCTGGACTCTGGACTGAGTTTTGTAATGAAACTAAAGGTCATAATACAGTGCTCTGAATTCAGAGACTCCACAGCCCATCATAAATCCATCACTCCCAGTTGAGTGACCCGAGGCAAGCTACTTTACCTGTTGGCACATTTCCTCATGCACAGAATGCCCGCCACATGAAATTGTGAGGCCAAGTGTAAATTGCTGAGATCCAGAAAGCACTCAATAAGTATTTAATAGTTATTAGTTAATTAATTAGATTAGTTATAAATCAAATAATAATTAATACTGTATTTTTACTTATTTATAGAATACTGGCACATTGTTCTTATATCTTCAACTAGACCTTTAGCAGATATCTTCCTGCAACTTGCAATTATACCTAGCAAAGTTCTAGGTTAGTTAATAGTCACCCCATCAAGGTTAGTTAACTAACTGAAGACATTTTTTTTTTTTCTCTTGGGCCCCTGTTGAATGTTTTTCCAGAAAACTTTCTACTTTGCAAAGATTTGTAGGCATTTTTGAAATGCAAGAACAAAAGCAGGTGGTGGATTTGGTAATAAAAGAATGTGGCTTGGTTTCTAGAATGCTTGAAAATGAAACAGTGTGGCCAAACCACCTGCCTTTCTGGTTATCATCTTGAATACTGATGGCCTCCGGAATCTTCATCCATAAGTGAGCTAAAGGACGAATGCCCAGAAATATTTGTTAACAACACCTTGATCCCTTTCCTTTTCCTTCATTAATCTGAGAAAGGTCTGGATTTTCTAGGTCTGATTTCTGGAGTTGAGATAATTTTCTCAGGGGATAGTTCTATAAATATCTCCCTTTGTCTTTGTTGGGAAATAAAGTTTCAGAATTATAGTTCATGAAGATTTCAGAGGAGGCTATACTAAAAAGATGGTATTGAACTAAAACAGGTCCTGATTCCCACTAGGTGTTTGCTTTTTATTAGTAAGCACTAGACTTTTCATACCCAAATTGATTCATCTTGAGGGATCTCTATGGATCTCTGCAGGGAGATGCTGTTTTTGCATCTCTGACCCACTGAATCTACCCGATTCCCTCCTACTGGTTAGAGATATATGAAAATGGAAGCTCTGTTCTCCAAGTTTATTGTATTTCAGATGCCTGCTGGTTCTCAACAACTTAAAGTTTAGCTTGAGTACCAACAGGAGAACTGTTGTCATATCAAATATGAAGATAGAGGAATTTGTACAATATGAATGCATTTTACCAGAGAAGAATTTTGCTGGACTGGTATATCTTGTTGAATGGATAAATTTTCAGGTAGAATAGTTATTGCTCTTCTGGTGGGGACTTTACACCATATTTCACCAAAAGAACCATTCTCCCTTTCTCCCTCCCTCCCTCTACAGCTTTATGTAACCAGATTGACAGGTGGGTAAAATCCAATCAACATGTTCCAGGTCAGACCTGGAAAGACAACATATCTGACAACTCTGTTTTGATATTTCATAGGCACCTCAAGTTCAACATGTACAAAACAAAAACTTCCAAACTTCCTGCCTAGAAATTTTATTTCTCCTGAAATGTTCATGTATCAGCAAGTAGCATCACCGTCCTCCCATTTGCCCAATTAGAATCTCAGAATATTGGGCCTCCCCAGTGGCGCAGTGGTTAAGCGCTGCACTGTGGAGCTGTCAGCAGCGGCGACGCGAGTTCGACGCCTGGCCGGGGAGAATCCCACGTGGCGCAGCAGACCTCTCCTGCCTCGCCCACTGCTCCCCTCAGCAGTGTATTTCTGATCTGCCTGTTCTGCTCCCCACTCTGTCTCTGGTGAACCCTCTCGCCGCCCCACGCCTCTGGCCTGTACCCCAGCTTGTATGTATAAATAAAAAATAATTCTTTAAATTAAAAAAAGAATCTCAGAATATTTCTTGACGTCTGCCTCTTAATTCCAATACCTAAATCTTATTGATTCTATTAGGTAATATTGGTCACATATGCCAACTTCTCTCTGTTTCTACTCTCCATTAATACTGGCCACTAATGTTTCATGCCTGAATTATTGCAGTAGTTCTTGTGGCAGGTAGAACCTAAGTTGACTCACTAATTCCTGCCTCCTCCCTGTGTAAAACCCATTCCTTCTCCCTTGAGTATGGGTTTGGGCATATTCTAAAGAATAGAGTATGGCAAAGGTGACTGGATGCCCTTTCTGAGAACAGATGATAGAAGACCATGACTCACATTTTGCTTGTATACTCTCTCTGGCTCTTCTTTGCTCTGATTAAGCACACTGCTATGTTTGTATGCTTCCTGCAGAGCATCTGATCAGCAGTCAGTGAGAAATTGAGGCCCTCAGTCCAACAGCCATAAACAACCATGATTGAACTTAGAAGTAAATCCTTTTCCAGTCAAGTCTTGAGATGACTGCAATCCAGGATGACATTTTGATTGCAGCTCTGGGAGTGGCTGTGAGCCAGAGGATCTTGCCAAGTTGCACCTGGATTCCTGATTCACAGAAACTGAGATAATAAATGTTATGGTAAGCCCCTATGTTTTGAAGTAATTTGTTACATAGAATGGATAACTAAATACGATATCCTAATTGGATTTTCCACACCCATTCTTGCTTCCCTTCACACTGCAGTCAAAGTTTTCAGATTTACTAAGATCTACTTGCTGCTTAAACTTTTTAAATGGCTTCCCATTGCATTAAAGCTCCCAACATATGGTCAAAAACCCTTTGTCCTGACTGTTGCTCTCCAACCTCATCTCCTAAGGTTTCTCTTTAGAATCTGTACCCCACCAGTCAATCTCTTTCATTTTCTGTGGTCCCATGTTCTTACCTTAACTTACCTTAACTTAGGTTCTACCTGCCACAAGAACTACTGCAATAATTCAGGCATGAAACATTAGTGGCCAGTATTAATGGAGAATAGAAACAGAGAGAAGCTGGCAGAGAGAAGTGAACCTTTGTACTTTTCACATTTCCTGCTAGAAGCTTTCTTTCTGCTGAGCCTTTACCTGCCTATTTTTGTAGGCATCTTTATTGTTTTAGCTTAATTGTCATTCCTCAAGGAAATCTTTCTTTCCTGATCCAACACTATAGACTAAGAAATGACTGTGATTTCTCTATCAAACACTGATTGGTCTTTGATATGAAGATTTCTTTACAAGCCTCTTATTCTTTCTCAACTGGAAGGTGCATGATGTCACTTTCCACACAGTACTGGAACACTGTAGGAGCTTATTGCTCTAGTTGTTTAAGAGGAAAAGGAAGTTTTGTTCCGTCCCAAGCGGTAATTTGGCTATTCAAATATATTTATGGGCACCACAAATTGAACTTGCCCTATACTCATGGAGAATTTAGCTTTCAAGTTCCTATTGACCAGGCATGTCTGCGATTTTCTCCTCTCAACAGGTAGCTGTAGTTTACAAGTAAGATGTATTGGAAGTAAGACTGAATGCTATGGGAGGAAATGAAAAGATGCCCCTTTCTTGTGAAATATTAAAAGTTGTGTGGGGAGAATGCAGAGAGTAGCAGTTTTTGTTCATTAGGTCTCCAGCAAGAAGAGGTTCTCCATTGTGGCAGAGAATGCCAAGTGAGACTATTCCAATCATAAATGCTTTGCTTTGTAAGTTTTTTTTTTTTTTTTCCACAAGCAGATGGTCTTATGCCTATGTGGAAGACAGTGATGTGTGCTAGTATCAGTTTTGAAGTTTAATCTTCCAACAAAACTCTGCCAGAAAGCTATGGTGGCCAACATTTATAGACCAAAATGACTAATTTCTACTGTATGTGACTCTTAGTGAAGAGCGGTAAGGGGGTGTAATTTGTGATTTTACATGTAGTGTTAATATTTTATGTACTTACAAGAACAGTGGATAATTAAGTCATAAGCAAATCCAAAGTTGTTTGTTTTGAGGTTGAACTAGGAGATTGCTTATGTGGGAGTCAGTTATGCCCTGATTATTTTCCAAATCTAAATGTTCCTTGCTTTACATATGTATTGGAGTTGTCACTTGTTCCTGCCTCTATCATAAAATAGTTTGTAAAACACATTGAAGAGATGGCAAAATGTAGTGTTGGAGATATATTTCATAGGCATGGGCAGGAAGATGGGGAAGAACCACCACCACTGACCAGGGCATGAAGGAAACCAGAGGGCTAGCCTCTGACATGGTCTGTAATTTCCGGCAATACGAGAATATATGGGATGTTGATCAACTTTTTGGGTAAAATGTATATATGCAGGACTTACATCCAGAAACTACACCGATCTCAATGCAATGTAAAACAAGTTCCTATTAACATGGGCCACCTGAATTCGAATATGCAGAAATAATCTTACTACTAATAATTTTTATAGTTTTCACTCCATTCATCCATTAGTTCCATTCATCCATTTAATTTTTACTAAATAAAAACATGGATATTTACTATGAATACTAAAGTAGGACAGTTAAGTTAGCATAGGCTAAATTATGCTACAGTTACAAATGGCCACTAAAATTTCAAATTATTTTAGGGGCATGTACGCCCTGGTTCACTGTGGCTCCGCTCTCTCAAATCCTCTTTTTCTAGAACCAAGGCAGAGGAGCGACTTTTATCAGTTCATATCAGCTTCACTGACCCATGGCAGACACATCATGGCTCTCAAAGCTCTGCTCAGAAGTGTCCACACACATGTCACTGGTCAAAATATCAAAGGTGCCCATGTAGTGGGATGGACAATCTTCCCTTAATTTCCTTTCTCTGGTAGTAGAAGCATGAATATTTTGAACAAATAATAAAGTTTACATCAGCATAAACAACAGATTTTGAATGACGTTCCCAATTTTGGTGGATTGTTTGGTTTATTTCACAAGGATACTTCATGGAATGTGAAGAACTCATGGTTCTGCCAAGAAGTTTCTTTTATATCAAAAGCATTGCTCTGATTTTTGAGCAAAATAGCATTTTTCTACAGCTATGACTTCCCCCAAACTGATTTCCGAGGGCTCACCCAGACTATTTGTAGAAGCACAGATATTGCAAGGTCCTCAGTGCACAGCAACAGAGGGGGCAGCAGAAAACTTCCGGAAAAAAGTTGTTCCTGGGACTTGCACATCAGAAGTGAGTTCACTACTCTCCTGGGATTGTATTTTTTGACTTCATTTATGCAAACTTTTTATACCTGCAAGTCATTCACTCTGAAAGGAAGTAGAGTCATGAATCTTACACTAACACATTTAATTAAAGTTGCTCATTGCTGATATCCAGGGTAAAACTGGCAAACTTTATTAGTCATTTTATAGAAAAAGTGATGACAGCACATGCTTTTTTATAGCATGAATGGGGTTTTATTTATACTTTATGCAAAACAAAGTAGCCAGCATAATTAGATGGTAATTTGCAACTTCTAACGTAAACATTTTAGGAGCAGTAGTATAGAAAGTGAGTGCTAATTAGAGAGTTGTTAGAAAAAAAATATATAAGTAGTAACAGATTGACAAGCTATCCCAAACAGCAGGCTATTTATAATTGCATGCTGTTTTTAAACTATTTTTTTAATAGTCTTTGGACAACTTATAAGAGGGGAGAACTTCACGACTTGATTTGTAGTTTAATTTCTGTAAATACAAGTAAACCTTGCAGACGTGATTGCTGAGCATCTAGCTGTGATAATTAAAAAGTGTTATTAACTGGATGACTTTCTGACTGTCATCTGAGATTCTTATGTCTTCTGTGCTCCGTCTCACCAAAGAAAGGATAAATCCAAGCATTATTTAATTATGTTTTTTAACAATAAAGGGCACATTAATCAGCAACCTTTCAGGAATGCTTGCCTTGTACTCATTTATTCAAACAATGAAAAAGTCAAGAAATATTTATATGAGAGAGAAGGGGCAGTGATGAGTCACAGGCACTCATTTGGGCTACAGTTGACCCTGTGGATATTTGACCTCTAATTTCTTTAGCAAGGATATTGTTTAAAATTATCTGGAGACTGAGAAATGATGTACTACCAAGTTTATAGCTATCTTCTTAATTTCTCAGCCAAAAAAAAAAAAAAATCAGTCCTTATTGCAGAAGGAAATGAATTACAATGTGTAAGAGTTTTTCTCCCAGGGCCATCTCCTATGAAAACAATTTGTCAGAATTCACAAGCTAAGGAAAGGTGAAGGTTTGTGAGAAAGGGAAAACTTTGTGTCATTATTATTATTTTTTAAAGTTGAGTTAAAATTCACATAAAAATAAATGTTCCATAGGTATAAAAACATTTTTAGAAAGAACATAACCATTTTAATCATTCACCATTTTTATGATTTTCAAGTGTAAAATTAAGTAGCTTTTAGGATATTCATAATGTAATGTACCATCACCACTATCAAATTCCAGAATATTTTTATCACCCCAAGAAGAAAATACATACCTATTAAGCAGTCATTCCACAATTACTGCTCCCTCAAGCTCTGGCAACCATTAATCTGCTTCTGTTTCTATGGACTCGCCTATTCCAGACTTTTCACATATATGGAATCATAAATATGTGTCTTTTAATATCTGACTGTTCGCAGTCATCATAGTGTTTCCAAAGTTCATCCATGTTACATCAACATGTTATGACTGAAAAATATCCCATTGTGTAGATATACCATGTTTTGTTTACCTGTTCATCAATTAATGGACATTTGGCATGCTTCCACTTTTTAATGAATCATATTGCTATCAACACTTGTGTTGTTAGCAATAGGTGTAAGTTACTGTATAAATGTTTTCATTTCTCTTTGGTATATATCTAAGAGTGGAATTGTTGGGTAAAATGGTAATTCTATGTTCAACTTTGTCATGAACTGCCAAACTGTTTTCTAGAGTAGCCACATGATTTTACATTCTTATGATCGATGTATGAGGATTCTAGTTTTGTAATGGGCTCTCCTTGGGGCCCAGAGGCCATGGTGCAAGACAACAGCCAGCCTCAAAAGGGAAAAGTGCCTGAGTAGCTGGCCTCCAAAGAGTGAAAGATTAACAGCCAGCCTTTGCAGAGAGAAAAGCAGTGAGCAGCTGGCCTCTGAAGAGGGAAGGATTCATCTTTTCACCTTTGAAGAAGGATTTAGTAAACAGCCCCCAAAGAGAGTGACACATCAAATACCAACCTCTGTGGGATTCAGTGGACCTTCAAAGACCTTCACAGAAATTTGGTCGCTGTCCCCACCTCCAGCCCTACTTCTAACATCACCAGCAAGGGACACCATCAGCCTTGGCCTGCTCTGTCAAAGAGCTCTTTGCTGTTGTTGTATGCCAACAGTTCACAAAGAGCTTTCCACAGCTTCTGGGTTCCCTGGCATGACCTCCTGGTGCTGTTGAGTCCATTGCTGTCTTGTCCTTGGCAGGCCCAGCCTTCATACCGCTGCTGTGGGCTGCAGTGTTGCCTCATCTTCCCCAAGCAGCCTTTGTTTGGGACTTCTGGACGCTGTGGACACTGTCTGGAGTGACACAGCCAGCCACTTGTGGCCATAGAAATTCTTTCCTTTTCTCCAATCCCCTGTTTGTTAACTAAACCCTGTTGTTGGACACTGTCTCACACAGGTGAGAACCTACTGACAATGACCTGTCCTTTGACCCTATTGTAGCTCCGTGTCTTAGTGCTGTAAAATTTAATTTCTCCACGCTCTTATCAACAGGTGTGTGTGTGTGTGTGTGTGTGTGTTTGTGTGTGTGTGGCTAGAGCCACCCTAGTGGGTGTGAAGTAGTATCTCATTGTGGCTTTGATTTGCATTTCCCTAACAACTAACGCTGTAAAATTAGATGTCTTCATTTACTTATTAACCAGTTGTGTATCTCTGTAGAAACATTTATTCAAGTGTGCTGCCCATTTAAAACATAGGTTTGTTTTTCTTTTTGTTGGTAAGAATTTTTTATTATGATTATGAATTCTCTTTCAGATATATGATTTGTATTTTCTTAAATTCTTTTGGTAGTTTTCTACCTTTCTTGTTATTTCCTTTGATGCACAAAAGTTTGAAATTTTGATGATGTGGACATGTTGTGAATATTCTGGGACCCTTCCTCCCTCTTGGCCTAGCAGGCAAAGGAGCGAAACTATGTGTAGGCTTAAAGTCAGAACAGGATCTGCTCTGTTATGTGAAGCAACCATTTAGGAATCTGGTGTCTACAGAAAACTTATACTTGCAACCCTGGCTTATGGCCCAAGAAGCCAGTGAAGGAAGAGCTAGGCATTGGGTATCTAGCCTCTGCATCTCTACAGCAGATTCTTTGAAGTCAGGGTTATGATTAAATCCTGGCATTTGCCCTCCTCCTTGTATAATATGATATAATTTAGGAATCAAGACAATGATACCCATAGACAAAACCTGGAAGTCTTTGTCAAGAATAATTGCATTTTTGATGAAAGTGACTCACTGTTCTTTTTCTTCTTTTGCATATATGCAACTCTGGAACAAGGTGTATAAGCCAAGCACAAATGTCTAAGAGTTGGAGCAGTTCCTGCAGGGTAAAATCTGTTGGACTGTTTCCCAGGCTCCAATCCTCACTATGATTATCTAATAAACTATTATTGACATTTTTACATCAGTCAACAAAGAAGTCCATTTTTGTTGCTTGTACTTTAGATATCATACTTAAGAATCCAATAAAAAATACAAGGTCATGAAGATTTATCCCTATGTTAGAATAAAGAGTTAGGTTTTACATCTTACCTCTTAATTTTAGGACTTGGATCTATTTTGAATTAATGTTTGTATATACTATGAGGTAAGGATAAAACTTCAATTTTTCATGTAGATACTCTGTTGTTCCAGCCCCATTTGTTGAAAAGACTATTCTATCCCCATTGAATGGTTTTAGCAACTCTTGAAAATTAATTGGTCGTACATAGATGGGTTTATTTCTGGACTGTCAGTCTGTCCTATTGATATGTTTGTCCTTATGACAGTACCATACTATTTTGATCACAGCAGTTTGTAGTAATTTCTAAGTTTGTTCTTTTTCCACAATCTTGGTCATTGACAATTACATATAAATTTTAGGATCAGCTTGTCCATTTCTGCAAAAAGGTAGTTGGAATTTTGATTAGGATTTCATTGAATCTGTGGATAGCCTTGAGTAATTTTCCATCTTAATAATATTGTCTTCCAGTCTGTGAACACATAATTCTTTATTTTTAAGCATCCTGCTAATTTTTCTGTATTTTTCAGTGATGGAAACTATTCCAG